>CAUYQV010022729.1:0-12056 GCA_963574575.1 Galagoides demidoff
TTGGATGGGATACATCTGAGGGCTACTCTTTTTGTTTCTTAAAAATCTGACAGCATTATTTAATATAAAATACTACATCTGAGTATTACTCTGAAAAAAATAAGGTTTTCAAAAGTGTTAGGAATTCATTAGATCATGGGATGTGTGTTTAGAGGTCATACTATATATCAATCCTAAGAAAATGTTGATATTTGAAGAAGCTATTATTTGTAAATTTTAATTTCTCACATCAAAATTCATAGTCCAAACTAAAAGTATAAACTGATTCAGAAAATGGGGAGGGAACTTGATGATAAATTTATACTCAGGACCTGAAAAGGGCGGGTGTGTCTGAGTGACAGCTTAGTCTTTTGAGGTATCTTGAAAGGCAACTGTGATCTCTGAAAAATAGCCGTATGACTGCCAGGAACAGGAAACCAGGTTGCAGGGACTTTAAATCTAGCTTCCAATTCAATGAGCATGGTTTATTCAAGTGTGAACATTTATTCAAATATTATTTGAAATATTTTTGACTAACAATCTCTTCTATTTAAGCATAATACTAAACTTTTTTATTTTTATTTTTATTTTTACTTTTTTTTTTTTTTTTTTTGAGACAGAGTCTCAAACTGTTGGCCTGGGTAGAGTGATTGTGCCGTGTTGTCACTACTCACAGCAACCTCAAACTCTTAGGCTTAGGCTCAGTGCCTGTGGCTCAATCGGCTAAGGCGCCAGCCACATAAACCTAAGGTGGCGGGTTTGAATCCCCAGCCCGGGCCCACCAAACAACAATGATGGCTGCAACCAAAAAATGGCCGGGCCTTGTGGCGGGCACCTGTGGTCCCAGCTACTTGGGAGGCGGAGGCAGGAGACTTGCTTGAGCCCAGGAGTTGGAGGTTGCTATGAGCTGTGATGCCATGGCACTCTACCCAGGGGGATAGCTTGAGGATCCGTCTCAAAAAAAAAAAAAAACCTCTTAGGCTTAAGAGACCCTCTTGCCTCAGCCTCCCAAGGATACAGGCACCCACCACGCTCAGCTATTATTTGGTTATTGTTGTCATTGTTGTTTGGTGGGCCTGGGCTGGATTTGAACCGCCAGCCTTGGTGTATGTGGCTGGCACCTTAGCCTCTTGAGCTACAGGCACTAAGCCCACTAGCCATTTTTATTGCTTTACATCTATCAGCTATCATTGCCACCAACATACTTAGAATAGTATTTATGAAAACAAATTATTTGTACACTATGTTAAATTTCACTAATTATAACTATAGCTTCAGCATAGTTAAAATATGCTCTAAATATGTGCTACTTAATAGAATTAGATGGGTTATTCTTCCCTAAAAATTAAAATCAACAGTATATGATAAAGATGGGGAAATGAAAAACCTTCAATTAACAATTACTAGTAACTAATGGTTTAGAAGATGACTTGTTAAAATAGCCTAAACCCCAATTTGATGGTCAGAGGATGAAAAGAGTCTTAATTTGAGAGCACTTTGGGGCTAATTTCTGCTTTAAGTCATGATTCCTTCTAGCAGAGCTTTTGAATATCAGTCATATCTCATACCAGTCATAAGCATGAAAACCCACTCTGTGCTGGGAGCTCAGAATGAGTGCCTTCTGAGGAAGATGACCGACCAACACTCAGATGCCAAGGGAAATGCTGGTTGAAAAGCCCAGGGTATCATCGCAGAAGACGCTCAGAGTCAGCTCTTAAAGTGCACGCTGAATATCTTTAGTAGGAAAAGCATAAGTTAATCATAACAGCTATTCCAACCTAAAGATGTGAATAAATAAAAATCATCTGAGCAAGAAAAGAAAATAAAAAAAGCAAGTGTTTCTATAATCAACCCCTAGCACCTCCACGGGAGAGACAACAAGCTGCGTGGAATCCAGGAGAGGTCTTTCACACTCAGGTTTCAAGAAGTCCTGGTGAGCATGTTTCCAGGGGACACCATGAAAGAAGTTGGTTTTCTCGCTGTTTCTCTCCCCCAGCCCCATCTCAGAAATTGGGGTTTGAAGATAAGAGTAAATTAAGAATCTTTTTAAACATTGCCCTTTGCCTAATGTCACACCATCTTGGTTCCTTATTCTTTCTATTTTTGGTGAAACAATATTAAAAGAAGGCTGAATGTGCTTCTGTGATCCCTACATTAAAATCTGCATTTGTTTTAAACTTTGGCTCATATCTGAAAGAAAAAATTCATTAACAAAGCAATATATTCATACTTAATTCTCCAACTTTGCTCCCCATTGAAATCATCTGGGGAGCTTTTAAAACAGCCTCTCCTGGGGCCAGGCTCACTGGCTCACTCTGAGGCAGGGGCTAGAGGATTCCTTGAAGCTAGGAGTTCAAGACCAGCCTGGTCAACATAGCAAGGCCCCTATCTCTATAAAATTTTTAAAATTTAGCTGAGCATGGTGGCAGGTACCTATAGTCCCAGCTACTTAGAAGGCTGAGGCAGGAGGATCACGTGACCCCAGAAGTTGGAGGTGGCAGTGAGCTATGATCATGCCACAACACTCTAACTGGGCATCAGAGAGAGATCCTGTCTCAAAAAAACAATAAAATAAAATAAAATAAAATAAAGCCTCTTCTGGATCCCACCTCTAAAAATTCTGACATATGGCCTGGGCATCCAAACTTATGCATACTCCCCAGAGGAGTCTAACACACAGCCCCTATTGCAACGTGCTGGTCTAGACAGCCAGCACTCTCAGCTCTACAAAGTTGACATGATGTTTGCCATCCTCATAGATTGTATAATTCTTGAGCAGAGTGAACTGATTTGGTTTTTCTCTCTACTACTACTCTGAAGAGTATTTGTTCTATTCTTTTCAGATGAGTCCAACAGAACAATGCTGCAAAAATCATTTAAGGTGTGCTAACTAACCCATCTATTTATCATCCCAGCCCACTGGTTTTCCTGAGTGACAAACAAAAGAACTCTATTCTGTACCTTCTACAGAATATTCTTCAACAGAACTCAATAGTGAAAATCTTAATACGCACTTTGCATTTTGTTTCAGAAACTCAATCCTCTATTTCAAGGATTGCCCTTTTTTATTTTTTAGAGACGAGGTCTTGCCCTGTCACCTGGCAATGCAGTGGTATGACTGATCCTAGCTGATTGTAATCTTGAATTCCTAGGCTTGAGCAAACCTCCGTCCTCTGCCTTCCAAGTAGCTATGACTATAGGTGCAGAGCACTGTGCCTAGCTAATTTAAATTTTCTCAGACAGGGTCTCACTGTGTTACCCAGGCTGGCCTCAGACTTCTGGTCTTAAGCAATCCCCCCACCTTGACCTCTAGAAGTGCTAAGATTATAGGTGTGAGACACTGTATCCAGCGAAGGATCACCCCAGTACTACCATGGTAAGTTTATTGGACAAAAAGGTTACAAATTACCAGTTAAGCTAAAGAAACATCAGGGTCAGATATCTGGTGTACTTCTACTGAGTTTAGGATGTCTAGTAGTTCAGTGTCATGTTCAACAACCCAAAATTGGAAGGAGAAGGAAAAAGTTTAATAAATTCTCTAGCGTGCTCATATTAAATTCTACAAATTGATATTTACCTTTAGAATTATCAATACAATGGCAAAGGATTATTTTATGAGCTATGGGAAGTCACTGAAAGAGGAATGAGACCAGGTAGAAAAACGCAAGTTCAGTTTGGGGCTGCTAAATTTGAAATATTTTTGAGACACCCAAGTAGAAGTGCTAGTTTAGTCAGATGACTATCCTGAGAGGAGAGGTAAGTGTACAAGTTCGTACAGAGATAAAATAACCACAGTTATGGACAAGATAAAAGGGTAGAGAATGAGAAGAGTGAGGAACTCCAACACACACAGCTGTCCAGAAAGTATCCAGCCACTTATGTCTCCATTTTGTTCATAGTGTGTGACTGAATACTTTTTGGACATCCCTCATATATAGTTAGATACCAAGAATCTCGCCTAAAAGGGAGAAAATGCAATAATACCCTTTATCTCAACCTTTATTTGCACAACTAATTATTTCTTATGTAAAACTAGCAGTGATGCTATAAGGTTTGCAATATCATAATATTATTATTACATTGTAATAATATATGTATTACATATGTCCTTATATGTATTACATAAAATTAATATATGTATGTAATAGTATATGTATTTTTTTTGGAGATAGGGTCTGACTGTGTTGCCCAGGCTGGCCTCCAACTTCTGGTCGTAAGCGATCCTCCCACCTTGACCTCTCAAAGTGCTAGTGAGCCACTGCATCCAGCCAAGGATAATATGTATATTATTACATACATTGACATTTTATATGGAGTATGGCTCATCTGTATCACTCCATTTCTTCTACCTAGTTTTGAAAAAGAATTTGTTTTTAATATTAGAGGGGGCATCTTTACTAACAAAATCATACCTGTTAAAGAATTGATCTCACTATTAGCCAAAGTTCTTTGTCCCAGGATTTGCATTACCATTGTAGCCATCATGCTGCATATGAGACCATGTGTTGAAAAGGGGTATTTTTCACTAAGTCTATCTGGTGAAAAAAATTAAAAGCAGTTGAAGTCTCTTGATCCATACTGACAGCTGTTCAGAAAGCTTATATCAATTTTTCTCCCCTCCCACCAGCACTAAATATGATCTTTGTCATCTGATTGGTAAAAATATTGTCCCATTATCTCAGGTAACTGTATGAAATAATTTATATTATGGAAGTATAAATGGTGTTGCTACACAAATGACATGAAGAGACTCTCAAATGCATAATTGTCTAAGCTGAGACCAAGTAGAAAACATAATAAATAACCAATAAACGCTCTGAATTAAATTGAAATCAAAATATGGTCATTTGTTTTCAGGGTGCAAAAGTTTCTAAGAGCAGAACGTTCCAGTATCTGCTTCCTCAGCTGTGGTGAGGAGGCCCCAAGATTGCTCAGCAGGCTAGTTCAGGCAGAGGCCCTTAGGAGTCTCTCTGCTACCAGGAACTAACAGGGTACCACTCAGGGAGATAGAACTTGAAAATGATTTTTTATTGACTTTTACTTTTAGCTGGGAACTTCAAACTCATTTTATTAATGTTTTTAATACTGCTTGGAAAATAGAAAAGCAATGCCTAACATATTTTTTGGTCAACCAATTAGTATAAATTCATACATAAATTTATTGTTATATACCATTTTGTAGTTATTTACTTCAAGAATGAAGCATCATACTACTGAATGTATGTATCACAAAGACTTTGAGCTTCATTATCTTATCTTTTCTTTTCCTTTCCTTTTTTTTTTTTTAAGACAGAGTCTCACTCTGGTGCCCTAGGCTACAGGGCCATGTCATCATAGCTCACAGCAACCTCAAACTCCCACTTTCAAGAGATCCTCTTGCCTCAGCTTCCTAGTAGCTGGGACTTCAGGAGTGCACAACTACGTCTGGCTATTTTTTCTAGTTTTTAGTAGAGATGGGGTTGGGGTGTCTTGTACTTGCTCAGTCTGGTCTTGAACTTCTGAGCGCAAGCAATCCACTCACTCTGGCCTCTCAAGAGTGCTAGGATTACAAGGGCTTTCCACTATGTTGTTTTAATGTGACTAGATCAGTGTTCATTCCAACTGATACCTTCTTGATACTAATGCACATAATTACTTTTCTTTAAAAAGAATTGCAATGTCTCATATTTATATTTTTAACTGAGTCCATTTGAGATATAAACTAAAAGAACATTTTTTATATACACAGTTTTAAATTTGGTTCCTGCTCTGCGCGTCCTACAGAACGTATCTTACTAAATGATTCCTATACTACAAATCCTGTTATTTCCTGCCTCCAGAAAGCCAACTTCCCTTGAAAGGTGACAAGTCTACTTCCTTAGAAATTGAAGAACTCTCAATTTTTACTCAATGAAGCCAGTTGGCTTGGCCTGCTATCAACTTGTCGAGCACTTATCTTGAAATGTCGCTTCTAGTTTGTACCTTGAAGTTTTACCCTGGCCTCTACGGGTCAGGGGTCGGACTGCAGAGTGGACGGCTTGGATTTGAATCCCAGCAACACCCACTACGACTCACAGCACTCCAAGTTCATTTAATCTCTGCGGTGCCTCGGTGTCTTCATCTGTACACAGGTGATATTAATAGTACCTACCTCACATAAGCAATTAAGCATGCACTGTAAGTGTTATCATTATTTTGCCTGTTTTGCCATTGTTGTTGTTACTGATTTTTATTTGTTTGGGTGCATACCTCAATAAAATGTGAATCTGAGCATGTAAATTCCAGCCTCCCACCACCAGCTAAGCCACAGACTGGTAACCCTTTCCCCCTTTCCGTCCCTCTTCCTCCCTTTCTTTCTCCTCTATCTTTTTAGTGAAGTGGAATGATCTGGGAGAAAGTCTGAGGCTGGGACCAGTTGGAATCCCAGGCCCGAGTATTTGTGAAGGAGGAGGGAACTGCGCATAGAGGTGGGAACGATGTATGCATAGCAGCGAGACGCCTGGACAACCCGCTGTACGTGTTTTCAATGCACCTTTTTCTTTTTTCTTTTTAATTAAATCAGAAACACATAGATCATGTATACATTAATGCACTTATGGGTACAATGCACCTTTTTCAAAGCGGGCCTGCCTGGGCCTGAGTCTCATACCACCCGGGAGCTGGGGCAGCCCAGCGCTGGTTCCCATGGTCCGGGAGCGCGCGCGCGCGCTGACCGTGGCCCTGCGCAGCGCTGCGGACCCCGCGCACAACACCGCCCAGCTTACCGCCCGGAGCCTGAGTGGAAAGCCCCTTGGCCATGAGAGTAGAGGACCCGAGTTGGAGGTGGGAGGAGGTCACTGTCACACCTCCCTCCTGGCCGCTTTCATCAGCATCACAAAGAGACCCCCCCCACCCCCGCTCACCCGAGAGGGGCGGCCTGCCATCTGGACCCCAAAGTCTAGGCCTGCAGCAGCCGCCGTTTTCTCTAAGCACATGGGTACCAGTATTCCCACTGACACCCTCACTGCTGGCCCTCCGATCTAGTAATAAGAGACAGGCCGTTGTTTGTGACTTGCTGTGTTTCCCCTGCACTTTCTCGTTTCCACCCGTGGTTGTCCCTGGGCTCCACAGTCAGGCCAAGGCATGTAAGTTAAAGCCTCCCTTCCCTTCATGGCTCCCTCCTGGTCACTTCCTGACCCCTCCTTCATTGGGGCAGCCCCTCACACACCTCTTAAACCTCTTCCAAATTCTCAGCAGCTTCCACCCAGAATCCTGACTGAACGAACCACCCACCTTTAGTCTGAACTTCACCTACTAGTAGTAATAAGCTTCATATTTAAAGTGCAGATACTACTGCATGGAAAGGCAGTCTTTTCTACCCAAATTATGATCAAATTGTTCTATCATGCTATGTTTTGTTAAAAATCTACAACAGCAGTTCAGAGGGGAGCTGGCGAGGTGGAATACGGAACTGTGGAGGACGAGGCACTTGGCTGCAGGTGGTGTGAACATCACAGGCAACACGAAGGCATCCCGGGCTCAGAGAATCCCTCTCCGACCTTACCAGGTCTGCTTTGGACGGAGCGTGAGTGTTTGGCTTGTAAAGTCGGGGAATGGAAATCACTTTAGTGATGCAACCACTAATATGTCACAATGAAAGATTCTGACCAGAAGTACCAATGAGAAAGCTAAGTCTTTACCCAAATCTCCCGCAAAACACTGGGAAGAATCCATCTGTAAGGTGTGGTAGCCCTCAATCTCTATTCCTGTCAGCCCCCATTCTGACACTCACACCGTGGTACGGTCGCCTCCTTGGGGCCTCCTTTCACCCACGTCACACTGCCTCCAAAACGTTCCCCCCACAATCCAAACAGGACAGGTCCATTTCGGTTTCTCAAATCTGTATTCTCTGACCTGTCAGAACTGAAGACAAAAATACTGGTTCTCATTGTTATTTATCCTAAACATCTAAAGTTCCTTGAGAAACTTTCGTCTAAACTGTCAATAAATAAATGTATTAGTAGAGAATAAAAGGGAGAAAAGAGGGCAGACTTTTTTTTTTTAATAAGACAAGGGAGTTGGTCATCTTGTCTTCCTAATTGGCTGGTCTCTTTATGGAGACTTGTTCTGGACGTTTTCTAAAACTCAACACACATACTCCAACTTTCTTCCAGTCATCGCACTGTCTGCCTGTGTTTGGAGAATTACACAGTGTTTCATTTTTACATTCCATTACAATAGTGAAATCACGAATGTCTTCTGTTCCTAAAAATATACAGATAAACAAAGTCAGAATGTATTTATTTCTGAACATGCATACAAACTTCTACTGAAGACTTCAAATATAAAGCTTTATTGGAAAATACTGGTGAGAATGGTCCAACCAAAATAGGTTTTACCCCAGCTTCCCCTTGTAAGGACTCCCCTTACCAGGTGTTGGTGCTTGTGAAATTTGGCTTCATTAAGGAGTCCCCAACCCCTACCAAAAACCCCTTATGAAAGGTTTCCACCCTTGCTTCTAGGGCTCGAGAGACTTTGAGGCATGAGCCTGCTCTCAGCCCAGCTGATTAATAAAGAACCTTTGCTTAATTTGGAAAAAAAATAGGTTTTAATCAGCTTTATAAAATATATTTCAGAGGGAACCCACAGGGCCTGCAGGTGCACCTGACTTGGTGTATAGGACTAAATGACCTCCTCTTGGACTGCATAAAGCATTGTGGGCAATTTCCTTGAAGAAAGGCCAATGCTTATCATCTCACCATAGTGGATATCCTACCAGCCCAGTGTCTCAGGCACTCCATTATTTATGGGACCCATGTCAAGGACTGCTACCCTCTATTCCAGTGTCCTTGCCTAAGGCCATTTTAGAAGATAATATCACTGTTCCAAACTTTTCTTGAAGTTGATTTTCCTCTGCCTGAATCTTCTTACTAAGTATGGTAATTGACCACCCAAGGGACTGTAACAAACTGGTCAACATACAAAGGTGGTCAACATAAGGAACTAGGTTTCCCATACTAATACATACATGTGATGCATGTCCAGACTATAAAAATCAGGTCAACTTAAGGGGGTGGTCAATGTAGAAAGGTGGTCAACTATGGAGGTGCTACTATATTTAGCTTTAAAAAAAAAAAGACTTCCTTGTTTGCAATTTGCAAGCTTCCTTATATGTTCTGGAACAAGAAAAAAGATAAAAAGGTGGAGGAAAGAAGAGTAAGGGGGGAGGAGAAAAGAGAATGGCTGCTTCTGTGTCCCTTGTCCTCCTCTAATACAAGCCCTTATTACCACCAAGTGCAGAGGAAAGAGGAAGGATGAAGGAAGAATTACCCTGGAGGTAGTAATCTAGTCACAGCTGCATTGTCATGCCTCTTTGGAAGGTCCACAATCTATCTTCAGCCACAGCTTTCTCCTAGTCGCTTATCTCCACTATATTATTTCCACTTGGATGTCTGTCACTTCAAAGTAACCATTTCTAAAATCATTTTCCCTGGCTTCATCCCCCAAATCAGCTCTCTTTGCCTGCATTTGCATTTCTATTAATGGTACCACCACTTTCCAAATAATTTTCAAATCCCTTCCGCACCATCCCTGACAGAAGACTCCTCCCTCTTCTCTCCTCCTTCCCTTCAGCTGCCTGACATTCTCTCTCCTCCATTCCCCTTCCCTCCTATTCTCAACCCTCTCAGGCCTTTATTTATGAGCACCTGAAGTTTTAAAGATAAACTCTAATAACTTTACAGTTTTTTTCCGGGCGCTTCCTCCTTGAGGATATTGTGAACTAAAAAAGAAAAGAAATTGCAGAAGGGGACAAACTAAAAAAGAAGTATAAATAGTAATAATGATTATAATAACATTTCACATTTCAGCACTTATTATGGGGTGTTCCAAAGGTTGCCAAACATAAGAAAAATTAAGTTCATATTTTATATCATGCATTTTTAATGTTTTATATATTTATATATCAACATGTAGAGAAATATTTTATATTTTGTAAAATTTTATAATGAATATTTTGCAAATAAAGGTACATTTAGCTACATTTTCTCATTTTCCCTAGGTATGTATGGTGACCTTGGGGACACTTTATATTTGTCAGGCACTTCTTAAAAGCCCTTAACATGAATTCACTCAGTGAACAAAACTCTATGAAATGAACACTAATTGTACCTTTCCTAGATTAGGCAGAGAAGCATGTAAGTGGAAACAAAATTGACTTGGTGTACCAAGAGTTAGAGGACTCGGATTTAAGGTCTTGGAATCGTTATTTGTAAAATAAAGGGGCAGAGGAAATAACCTCTAAATTTCCCTTCTTGGAAATAATCTAAGATTCTACCCTATAGCTGAGGTGAAATTTTTAGTCTGAAATAGTAAGGGAATCCTGAAATTCTCCAAATTCTAATCTTATTCTCAAGGCATCATTTGGAAAGAAACAAATTCATTCAATAATCATTCACTGAGCACTTACTGAGTATTAATAACATTGTTGATAGAACATTGTTTGTATCATTTTATACAGGCATCTCGTTTACTTCAACTCTTCCCTTACTAACAACTACAGTCTTACCTGAGGTGGATAGTAGGCCCAGGAAGAGAAAAGTTAAGAAAAGGAAATGAATCTTCATGGCAAGGTAGCTCTGCAACAACAGAGTGTATCAAGAGGATAAATCATATAAATGGAAATGATTTTGAAATCAGAACTCCTGTATTTAGAGAGTTTCATGGATGAGCAGGATCTTACATGCTTTAGTCTCTCTCAGATTTGTGGGGAGCCAGCTCCCCCACAACCCCTGTGCACCTCTTATTTGTTTAGATCACATTATGACATGTGCAAACTCTTATTACATCTTCCCAACACTTCTTATGCATCCATTTCCCTCCACACTGTCTCAAAGACCCATCAATAGGGCTTAATCTTGGGGCCTCTTATCATTTAGGAGATGTCTCACTCAATGGTCCTGTGAAGATGGTACCTCTTTACCCAACACTGTTCTCTCTCCCTCCACACAGGAGCACCACTTGTCCTTACTCAACATGCCTCCTTTCTCTGACTGGTCACAGTGATCATGGTGACTGATCAGCACTGCTGTGAGTATGTCCATGAGGTTATTAGCTAACCTGACTCTTCACAGTCCCTCAACCCAACTTCAAGTGCTATTCTATGTCCAGCAAATGTCAGTGAAAATCTGCCTGTGACTCTAATGTTTCACTCTCACCTGCTTTCTACCTGCCCTGTGGCTGAGCAGCTGCTCGCCCTCTAGCTAAATGTGGTTTCCAGAAGGAAAGGGACTGTCTCTTCTTTGATCCTAGGTCTTTACTGGTCCAGCATCTTACCGGGACAAATTTTCAGCAAAGTTGCTGAGACTGTTGAACTGACCTTCTTCCTTCTCTCCACTTTATTTTTGTTGCTGTTGTCACTCATTTATTAACTCATCTCTCCCCAAGGTGGCTGTTTATATTAGAACTAACCCCAATCCTTCTTCCCATGGTTTAGTTAAAATCTTTACTTTTTTCTTTCTTAAAAATGAGTCATCCCCTGTATTCCTTCATCTCACCTTCTATGCACAAAATATGTCTGTCTTTACCTCCATCCTTTCTTAAATTTCAGAAGAGATGTCTCTTCCTCCTTCAAAAACTATCATCTTTCCTGGGTGTGTTCTTTGATTCTTGGCTACCATTTCCCTCCATCCGAAACTTAAGAAGAATCTCATTTCTCTCTCCAAACTCATATTTATCATTGTTAGTTCTCACTGTCATTGGAGAAAGAAAAACAAAAACAAAACAGAAAACTTCCCTGGACCATGCTTCCTCTCTCGGTTCAGTCCGATTTCATTACCGTCTTACACTGACAAGCCATTAGAATCCATAGTCTCTAATGCAGTTCATTGCCCACTACCTATCCTCCCCTAAACCCCGGGCATCTGGATCCTGTTCTCTCATTCTCTCACACTCTCAGAATTCAGCAGTGAGTCAACCGAGCAGTTCACAGTATTTATTATGCCCTTTGATCAAGAAGTCTTTTTTTTTTTTTTTTTTTTTTTTTTTTTTGGAGTTTTTGGCCAGGGGTGGATTTTAACCCACCATCTCTGGGATATTGGACGGGTGCCCTACCGTTTTTT
>CAUYQV010022730.1:0-76922 GCA_963574575.1 Galagoides demidoff
GAAAGATCACCTATATATCTGTCTAACAAGGGTACAAGTGAACTTTTCTAGAACTAGAATATAAATATTTTGATACAATGACTAAGCAAATGACATGAAATTTATGTTAACCAGCTTGATGAAAGTATTTCAAATTGTATATGAAAACAGCACAATATACCCCATGTTTGCATTAATGTATACAGCTATCAATTAATAAAAAAAAAGAAGAAGAAAAAAAGAATAATTTTGAAAAAATAATATATATACCTAGGCTATCCCCAGAGGTCTTTAATTTCATAAAGGTTAAGGTTGAGCATAGATGTCTGTATTTTTAAAGGGCATCAATAGTTTTTTCTAATGTAGAGTCAGAATTGAAGACCAGTATTTTTTTAGATGGAGCTTTTCTTTCTTTCTTTCTTTTTTTTACCTTGTTTGATTTATTTAACACAAACAAAATGCACCATCATGGCAAAAACAAATAAACAAACATTATAATTTGTGATAAAAAGATAACAATTAAAATTCTTTGAAAAACTTATTTTTATTTATATTTATTATAATTTAACATTTAATGAGATATTTCAGCTTGACCTTTTTTAAATGGTTATGGTGCTGTATTTTGTTTATTTATTTTTAAATTTTTTTTTTTGTTAAATCATAACTTTGTACACTGATGCATTTATGAGGTTCAGGGTATTGCTTTGATATACAATGTGAAATGCTTACATTGAACTAAGTGACACATCCATCATAATTATACTCATTACTTAATAGTTTTGAAATGTATCATTACATCATGCACGTTAAGTGAGGTCCCCCAGAATACTCTCCCTCCTCCCTTATCCCCCCTCCCCTTCCCTCTCTCTCCTCTTTCTTCTACTTTCTGGACTATAGTTATGTTTTGCCATTCATATGAGTGTGTAGGTGATTATATATTGATTTCATAGTAGTATTGAGTACATTAGGTGCTTTTCCCCCCATTCTTGAGATACTTTACTAAGGAGAATATGTTCCAGCTCCATCCAGGTAAACTTAAAAGATGTGAAGTCTCCATCTTTTTTATGGCTACATACTAGTCCATGGTGTACATATACCACAATTTGTTAGTCCATGTTTATTACAGTCCAATTCATAATAGATGGAGTTTTTCGATGACAGAGATTCTTCACCTAGCTGCCCCAGTATGCATCCCTGAGGACACAGACATGCAAACTATTATTCTAACACAGTAGATGAGCAAAGAATGAGCTGAGACTAAAGGATTGTGGAGGTCAAACTGAAGCGTGATTTGAGTGATAAGTTAGCACACACACATACACACACACACCACCCCTACCTTGCATTGGAAACTCTAGCCAAAGAATCAGAAAACTTAAATGAAATGTAAGTAATTGATCCCAGAATAGAAGCGGTCAAGTAGAAGCATTGAGCTGTGAAAGGCCAGAGAAGTGTGGTCACCAGGAAGGATAGCAGAGTCAAAGCAGAAATTGAAATAACCCTTTGCCTGCAGACTTAGTGCATTGGCTGGTTGATTCTGGTTTTCCTAGAAATGAAGCTACAACTCTTAGAGGAATTGCAAAGATTAATGCTGCTATCAAGGACTTAGAAAATGTAGAGGTGGTGATCCCCACCACATCGCCATTTAATTCATTTATTTGGCCTGTGCAGATGAAAGATGCATCTTGAAGAATGACCATAAATTATTGTGAACTTAGTCAGGTGATGAATCCATTTGCAGTTGCTGCATAAGATGTAGTTTCATTGATGAACAACTTAACATGTCCCCTGGTATCTGGTATGGAGCTATAGATCTGGCAAATATCTTTTCTTTCATCCCTGTCAAAAAGGCTCACCAAAAAGGAGGCACAGAGCTTAGTGGGCCTTTTTGGATTTTGGAAGCAACATATAATTTATTCAGACTGCTAGGCAATTTGCTTTGCAGCTTGGGCCATGCTATTCATCAGATTTAATGGTGCTTGAAGTGAACCATTAGGAAGACAGGGATACAGGAGCCTTTGGCAGGAAACTATAGGTAAATCACAGCACAGGCCCTTAGGATTTTGGAGCAAAGCTTTCTTTGCCATCTTCTGCAGATAACTACTATCCTTTTGAGAAATAGCTCTTGGCCTGGTACTAGGTCTTATTAATAACTAAACACTTAGACATGGGCTATTAAGTTACTAAGCATCCTGAGCTGTGTATCATGAATGGGTGTGGACAGCAGCACTCATCATCAGATAGTGGTGGTACAGAAGTGATCAGGCCTGAAGACACAAAAAGAGACTGAGAAGCAGGCCAAAAGCCATGGCCCTCACACTGGTACACTGCCTTCTCTGTCCCAGCCTGCACCCATGTCCTCATGGGAGTTCACCACTGTCAGTTGAAAGGGAAGCAAAGACTTTGGCCCAGTTTGCAGATGATTCTGTATGATATGCTGCCACCACCCAAGGTAGATTGGGTAGCCATACGTTCCCTTTCTGGGACATCCCCAAAGGGCAATCAGGGGCAAAATCCTCCCAGTGGACAAAACTTTGAGTCATCAATCAGTTGTTCTCCTTGCTTAGATGGAAAAATAGTCTGATGTGTGATTATATAACCATCAGGGGCTATGGCCAATGGTATGGATGGATGGTCCAGGAAACACAACTGGAACGCCGGTCACAAGGAAATTTGGGGAAGTGTATGTGGGTGAACCTTCCCAAATGGGGAAAAAACTGAACATACTTGTTTCCTATGTGAATAGTTACCAATGCATGCTCTTAGCAGAGGAGGATTTTAGCAAAGTAGTGATTAGTTTGACCCATTCTGTAGATAGCAGTCAATCTCTTTCCACAGCCACTTCTGTCTTCACCCCATGGGCTCATGAACAGAGAAGCTGTGGTGGCAGAGACGTAGGTTATGCGTGGGCTCAGCAACATGAACTTGTACTCACTGAGGTTGGGTGCACAATCTGCCAGCAGCAGAGGCCAGCACTTGTATAACATAAGGCACCTTTCCCTGGGACGATCAGACAGGTATCTGGTGGTGAGCTGATTACACTGGACTGGCGCAGGTTCTATCATGGAAAGAGTAGTATTTAGTTCTTATTAAAGTAGGAACTGACTTTGGATATGGACAAGCATTTGCAATGCTTCTACCCAAACTACCACCCTGCAATATAGAATCCCTCATTCACTGTTTGGTTTACTACATGAAATTGCTTTTCCTTTTTTTTATTTGATGTGCTATAATTTTATTCTGTTTAACTGATTCTATTTCTTTTTTTATCTTAACAATTTTTTTATTAAATCATAACTGTGTACATTAATACATTTATGGGGTACAATGTGCTGATTTTATATACAATTTGGAATGCTGACATCAAACTGGTTAACATAACCTTTATCTCACTTAATTATTGTATTAAGGTGTTTATACTCTACTCTTAATAGATTTGACATGTAGCCTTGCAATATGCACCATAGGTGAGGTCCCACCAATTACGCCCCCCCCACCCAGCCTCCTCGCTCCCCTCCTCTTCCCTCCTTTATTCTGGGCTATAGTTGTGTTTTATTATTCATATGAAAGTGTGGGTAATTTCATATTGGTTTCATAATAGTACTGAGTACTTTTTTCTTACATTCTTGAGATACTTTACTAAGAAGAATATGTTCCAGTTCCATCCATGTAAACATAAAAGAGGTAAAGTCTACATCTTTTTAAGGCTGCATAATATTCCATGGTATACGTATACCACAATTTATTAATCCATTCATAGGTCATTGGTTACTTGGCCTTCTTTCACGACTTGGCAATTATAAACTGGGCTACAATAAACATCCTGATGCAAATATCTTTGTTGCAAAATGATTTTTGGTGATCTGGATATATACCTAGTGGAGGAATTGCAGGATTGAATGGC
Source organism: Galagoides demidoff (assembly GCA_963574575.1). Lineage (NCBI taxonomy): Eukaryota > Metazoa > Chordata > Mammalia > Primates > Galagidae > Galagoides > Galagoides demidoff. The sequence goes on from CAUYQV010022730.1 coordinate 3,884, forward strand.
AGGTCTACTTTTAATTCCCTAAATGTTTCCAAACTTTTTTCCAAAAGGAACATAATTAACTTGCATTCCCACCAGCAAAGCAGAAGTTTCCTTTTCTCCACATCCATGCCAACATCTGTAGTTTTGGGATTTTGTGATGTGGGTTACTCTTGCTGGAGTTAGATAATATCTCAAAGTGGTTTTGAGAAAGGGGATAGCTTCTGATCAAGAAACTCACTTCACAATCAAAAAAGTGTAGCAGTAGTTTCTTGCTCATGAAATTCACTGGTTTTCCTATGTTTCCTATCCTCCTGAAGCAGCTGTTTTATGAGAAAACATTGAAGAGTCTTTCAGATACTCAGTTATAGCACTATCATACCTTGCAAGACTGGAACAAGGTTCTCCAGAAGGCTCTATGCGCTCTGAATCAGCATCCAATACATTGTTGTAATTTCTGTAACAGTATTTATAGGGTAAAAATGGGAATCTACCACCCCCTCTTAATCCAAGTTATCAACTAGCAACATTTTTGCTTCCTTTCCCATGACCACATAACATATGCCTTTGGCCTAAAGTTCTTACTTCAAAAGGGAGAAATGTTTCCATCAGGACACAAAGCAATGATTTTACTGAAATAAAAGTTAAAATTGCTGCCCAGATATCTTGGACTTCTCATGTCTCTGAATCAAAAAGGAAAGAGGACAGTTACTGTGTGACCAGAGTGATTGATTCTGACTACCCAGGGAAAACTAGACTGCTCCTCCACAATGCAGGCAAGGAAAATTATGTGTGGAACACAGATCTCTTAGGGTGTCTCTTAATATTGCCATATCTGGTAATTAAGGTCAATGGCAAGCTACAATAACCCAGTCAAGAAAGTCTAGGTCACCCCATCAAGTAAAGAACCATATCCAGTTAGTGAGCATGCTCAAGATAAAGGAAATTCCAAATGGGGAGGCGAAAAATGTGGTTACGGATACCAACTATGACCATGGACCAATTACAGAAGTATGAGTGTCAGGGATATTTCCTTCTTAATTGTTATGCACCTCTTGTGTGTTTGTGTGTAAATATCTTTGCTTTCTTTCCTCCCATATTTCTTTATCATGCAACCTTGCATGTATTGACTTTCTATCTCAGAATTTAAGTAGTATTAATTTTATATCACAGTATTTAAGTTCTGGGATATTAAAAAGAAGAGTAATCATCACTCCAGGATGTTACCTCCTCTTCTGGTGAAGGGTTTAGTACACTTTTGGATGTGAACAGGATAGTTGTACTATGGTAGGCAGATTTAGGACCACTTATTGTCTTTATTTGGAGATCAGCGTGGTTTAAGGAGGTGTTTACAGGTTCCAAGTTAAAAAGGGGTGGACTTGTGATAGCTAATTCCCTGTGTCAATTTGACTGGGCCAGACATCTGGTGAAACATGATTCCTGGGTGTGTCTCTTAGAGAGTTTCTAGAAGAAATTTGTATTTGAATCAGCAGACTGAGTAAAGCAGATTGCATTTTCCTGTGTGGGTGGGCATGATCCAATATGTTGAAAGTTTGAATAGAACAAAAAAGTGGAGGATGGGAAAATTCACTTGATCTGCTTGTTTGAGCTGGGCTATCAGTCTTCTCCTGCGCATGGACTAGGACTTGTACTGCACTACTGGTTGACTTAAACTGCAATTTACACCTAGAGTCTCCTGTTCTCAGGCCTTCTGATTAGGTCTAGATCTTATACCAGCAGTTTTCCTGATTCTCAGGTCTTCGGATTCAGACTGGAAATATACAGAATCATACCATCAGCTTTTCTAGATCTCTAGCTTATAGATAGTAGATTATGGAACTTCTTGGCATTCATAGTTCAATGACACAATTCCTTTTAATGAATCTTTTTATATATTACTATATATAATATGTGTGTGTGTGTGTGTGTGTGTATACACATACTTGGTTCTGTTTCTCTGAAAAACCCTGGCTGATTACAGTGTTCTTCAGTAGGTGAATGGATTATCTATGGTACACTCAAAGAATAGAAAATTTTCAGTGGATAACAATTTTCAGTGCTAGAAAAATCTGTTATCAGATCATAAAAAGAGGTGGTAAAACCTTAAATGAATATTGTTAAGTGAAATAATACTGTGATTTCAACTATATGGCATTCTGGAAAAAAATAAAACTATAGCGACAGTAAAAAGATCCCCCCACCACGGGCTAAGGGAGTGAGGGATGAGTTGGATGAACACAGAGAATTTTCAGGTTGACAAAACTATTCCTTATGACAGACAGTGGTGGACACACGCCATCATGCACTTCTCAATAGCCACAGAATGTACAACATCTGTAGTGAATCCTAATCTAAACTCTAGACTTTGAATGATAATGTGTCAGTGTAGGTTGTCAGTTTGTAGATTGAATCAGATCTACCACTACAGTGTGGGATGTTTATAGTAGGAGAGGTTTGCATTTATAGGGGCAGGGAATTATTTTTGTTTTCTGCTCACTTTTGCTATAAAGTTAAAACTTATTTAAAAAATAGTCTATTTAACAACAACAACAAAAAGGTTACCTGGGATTTGCAATTGAGGTGGCCATATTCTATGAATATCTCAATGTTGACATTGCATATTCAGTCATCAGTCATTTTCACATGAGAGTTTGATAACAAAAGAAATCATGTAACACTAATTTAACTAAATAACTTAATTTTTAGACCATAATAAAAATATCATATTCTTTAAATGAAGTTAGTTTGAGGAAGAATAGGAAATTATAAAATTTGAAATCAGTATTAATGACATTTGAACCTGTTAGACAAAATTTGTATATAACTATTGTTTGATAATGTTTAAGCCTTTAAACAATTTAATTAATTTTGGGGAGTAGAAATTGGAAGAGAGAGAATTGTTTTTCATTAAAGTAAAATTTATAACCATATATTATAATGTCTTAAATTGCTAGGGATTTCAATATTTTAATAGATTCATTTAGTTCTAAATGTCTTCAAGCAGATTGTAAATCCTCCAAACTCCCTGCTTTGTAATATAGCCTGTTAACATATTCATTGTCTTTCTATGATAAGTTCACTGTTGCTATTCCATTAGTTTGTCTTGTGATTTATTTCAAAGATAAAATGAATGCCTTCACTTTTCATTCATGACTATTTAATCCTAATTTTTAAATCAAAATTTGATGGCAATTATTATCTACTTATATGCATTTTTTTGTGTTTCTACATATTTTTCTTTTTTACAGTAAATCCTACATCATGACAGCATCATTAGAAATATTTTATCAATAATTATGTTTGGACAGATTCCCTTTTCTGAGGTCAGTTTCTTAATAGTCTCTTAATAATCTACACTGAATATTTTTAGACTTAGAAAAGATTTTGCTGACACATTATGGAAAAAGTGTTGAATTTGCCAAACTTTTCTCTGTCTTTCCTATTACCCATTTTCTACCCTTAGATGGTGTTGTAATATTTGACAGAGTGAATTTACATGTAACCCCACAATTTAAATGGAATCCCAGCCATATATGGTGTGCCTGTTGAAAGAGAGGTCTGTCACTAAAAGGCATGACAGAAGCCATATTTATGATAGGGTATTTATAAGAGACCCTATAAATATTTCAATCATAAGAAAGTATTGCAAAGAAGATTATATTTGGCAAAAATGTTCTGCCTTTCTGAATCTTAACTTTGAAAGCAGTAAAATGAAAAGAGAATTATTTGCCTCTAGGATTGTACTGACAATTAAATTGGAAAACGTAAGTGAAAAATCTAGCATTAATCATAAATACTTTATAAATATCAAATCTCAAGATAATTAATAATTTTATAGTCAGAGCTATGAGAGAAATACAGGATATGGCAAAACTTTCCCCTAAAGTCTCCATACTTAGAGAAAATAAAAAGTGATAACTAAGAGTATCTTTACCTACAAAATATTAATTACAAAATTTCACAAAATACTTACAAAAATATTCTGTACATGATGGTCCCCTCTTCGTAAAATTTTGAACAAACATGTACAGAAAATTTTGTAAGTCTTTTGTCAAATTTTGTAATTAATATTTTGTAAATAAAGGTATGTTTAGCTCCCACTTCCCATTTTCTCTATGTATGGCAACTTTAGGGGTGACTTCTGGGCCAGCCTGTATAGGCAGGCAAAGCAAAAGGAATGAAAGGAACAAGAAAGCATTGACTCCATGCCTGAGACTTGAATGAAAGTAGGAATCATGTGATTTTATGTCCTTTTATCCCAAATTCTTTATTATGCATGAGTGTCTGGTGTGATACCATAAAGTATGAAATTAGTAAAGTCTGTTGAAAATTGCAACACACACACATAAAAAAAAGGAAGCCAAGAAAAAATATACGAATAATTTAATCAGATGGGATTCAAGTTTATCCCCAGCTCATTTGCCTTTTATTCTTCATTTCAGTTGTTACATTACCATCGGTTATCACCAAGGTTGTGCATGCACCTTGAAATGTTCACAAAAGGTCCACAACACAGGGTTTCATAGTTAGGTTATACGTTATATTCAGAATCCCAGGGGAATTTATACATTCTGGAAATATTGATTAAGCAAGATGAAAAATTCTTATATAGTTTCAACTACAACAGTTTTAAAGACATACAAGCTTCCTTTGACACAAAACTCACAAAAAAGTAATTGGTTAAAGAATATCTCTTTTATGCAAAATATACATTTTAGGATATAATTTGATTAATATTCTACTATATACTGACATTGCGCCTTAATCATTTAATAAAAAAATACTCTCATTGCCAGAATTTTATTCTTATAATATTTATAATTGAGGTAATAATGACAAAAGACTGAAACTATGAATAGTGTTGGTGAGTTTCACTTAAGCCACAACAATTTCCCCAAACTAAATGAATATGTGACTAAAAAAATGTCAATTTTAATAAACAGCTAAAAATTCACAACATAATTGACAAGCTGATAACACAAGTGGTTTATAAGAAAATGATACAATGTTCATAGATTCAACCAATAAAATAGGAATAAGGGAATTAAGACAGAGCTATACTACATCAGTATCACTGCCTTATATAATTCACAGCACAACCTATTGTGGACCCATTAGGGGTAATTCAAAGACATCATGGGCCTTGCTTGAAGCTTCAGAGATGTTGCTCATGAATTTGGCTTTCGTTGATGTGAGATGGCCAAAGCCGCTGACCCATGCACTTGTGTGTGTCGGTATTTACAGTTGTTTCATGGATACTGGCCGGTGACAAGCAGACCTCTCATGGGGAGCACCAGATGAGTTCTAGCCACTTTTCTGTTATAAGCTTTCAATGCCTCCTGAAGACATGGGGGTCTCTTCCAAGTGCAAACTGGTCACATCAGGGCACATTCAGCAGCAGAAGTCTGTTTCCAGTATAGTCCTTGGCATGGCTAATTTCCACTGTCCCTTTCTCAGCAGCCAAAAATCCATGATAAATTCTGTACAACACTGTAGTCAATAACAGCAGCACCAGACAGCATATTAATTCCTTTACCATAAATGTCTGTGTAATTATAATATTCTATGTGTGGTCTTATCAAAAGTATCCCTGTGTCTCTAAGTATCAGATATTTACGTCTGGGTGAATACATTGCTGTACAAGATCTCTTACATGCAGGTCATGCTCTAGGACTTGTAGATATAAAGTAATTAATACACATTTTGTGGCCAATGATAAAAGTAACAATTGTCTCCCTAATTTTAAAAAATAAAATGAGAATTAGGAATTAATCAACAGTCTGAAAGATCCTGAATGCCTTAGAAACACTTTTTATCCTTCCATTTATAATATGGCATTTTCCTTCCCTCCCATGCTCAATACACACAGGGATGCAGAAACAGACTTCTCTTCCACTCAGACTGAGTAAGACTCTCTGGGGATTTCGCTGGAGTGTAGTAATCAATGCTGGTTGCTAGGTAGTGAAAACGGACACTGCAGCAGCAGCCAAGTGCAATGGTAAAATTGCTGTTTAAGTCCTGCTTAACAAAAAGATTCAGTGCCGATTAACTTAGGTGGACTATTGGGCGTCATTAATTTGTACACAAAGCAGAGAGGCTGCTCCAAATTGCAAAGAAGGCAGGAGGCGAGAATTGGGAGGGACCCAGCACTAAAATCATGAACACCTTATCAAGGCATTTCTGTGTTTCATGGAGACAGATGGCATATACAGTTAGAACAGGGAGCTAAGACAGACAGACAGAAACAACATACAGGACAAAGCACCTGATTAAACACTGTCTGAAAATCCTACTGATCCTTTGATTCAGAAATTTAAGGCTAATCAAAAAAGCCTCCTGTGTGAACACCAATGACCTTTGATGTCTGCACACACACACAAAAATAAAAATAAAGGAAAGGGAATCACAAAGACAGGAGAGCTTTGGGTGATATTTGGCACCCTGCCTTTGAAAATGATGACAAACCCTAGGATTAAAAAAAAAAAAAAAATTGACTCTAGTACCAAGCAGCAATTCCTGGCTAGACAATGCAAGCCTGGCTGGCAGTTACCTTTCTCTCATGTTTTGTGCCTTCCCCAAGTCATTAAGTAAGAGATCTGGCCTCAGCTTGCGTGTAACCAGTAATGACAACCTCTTTGCAGTTATCTGTGTGCAAACAACCAGAGACATTCAGAACTCCAATACATCATTTTCAAAGAAAAGTAAGTCAATCAAGAAAGTAAACTATTTAAAACAATATTTCTTTCAAAGAATAAAGAAAAAAATGTCAAGGAAGAAACTTAACCCCCCCCCCACCCACCCCACAAATCAACATGCCGAACAGTAGACCAGTGCATTTGTATCAGCAGGATGGGTCGATGCAAGTACACGTATCCTGAGCTATCCACAGTCCCCGAGCTCGGCAACATTGCTTTCAGGTGATAGACACAAGATGGTCCATGCAAATGAGCTGACCAAAGTCATGTTGTGTGAAATCAAGATAGAATCCCAGACATCTTCAGAATGATTAGAGTCACAACAAAATGAAGTTCCAATGAAGTGGTAGGCATTTAGAAGCACACTGTTTTAAATATATCTCCCTGAAGGTATGTTTTATGTATTAGTGTACTGGCCAATGTCTGACACTATCTGTGATTTTATTGCAAAAGGAAGTCAGGGAAATTAATATAGTAGCACTACTTTAGATAAACGTTAAAGCCTGGATAAGATTCATTAGCTACCCAAGTGGCTTTTCTGACTTCAAATAGTAATACCATGCAAGATTTATACTGTATTAATGGAACCTGGAGCAACTCTAAGTTTAATTATTTCCATGATAGGGGTAAACAGTACTTGACTTTATACAATTTAGCCGACTGATGCAGTTTGGTTTACAAGATAGATGGGATGGGAGATCGAGAGCGCCTCAGAGGACAAGGAGAGTTGTAGGGTGATGTTACTGGAGAGAGCCTCAGAGCATTGCCTGCCAAGCCCGCTATGTTGTTTAAGCTTCGGGATTTTTCATATCCTTTTATGAAAAAATGCACAGACATCAGTTGAATTTAACCAGAAAATAGACACAGACAAACAAAGTGCTATTTTCAAACTCAAAGAATTTGTTTACAAAGAATTCAATATTGAAACAATTTATAACTCTAAAAAAAAAGGAAGCTCACTGTAGTTGTCATTCCCAAAAGAATAAAACAGTTATCATGAATTACAATTATAATACTTCAAAATCCATTCCTTCCCAGATTAGTGTTAATATAATTTTGGCATATATTTTACTAGAACTCTTTCAAGAATTAGGCAAAGCAACTTAAGTAAGATATAAGATTGACTAATAGGTTTAAATTTCAAGATGTGTTTCTGAAAAAAAGAAAAATCAGTCAGCAATTTTTCTCTTTTCATTGTTTATTATTTACTAAGCTCATAGGCATGCTTAAGTTTAAGTTGACAGCTCTTTTTCCAGCATATTTAATCTTCCAGCTTTATAGGGTTAAAAGGATGATTCTTAAATAATGGCTTTGATGCCATTATCCAGGTGATGTAGAATGGAATGCCCATTTCTAATCCCTTTAATAAAAAAGTAAAGAAAAAATAAAATGAATGAAATATAAGTTGAGTCATAAAATCAGTGAAACAAAGTTTGATTACATATGTTTTCACCTGAATTTCTCTCCCCCATCCCCTCACCCAAGAATTAAGAACAATTTGATCTTAATTCACTTTTTCACCTTATTATTTTCATGCTGATTTTTTGTTCATAGTAGCCACCAAATCATAGAATAAAAGGTCTTCTCAAAAACTTTACCCCAGTGGTTTTCCTTAGCTACTCAACGATGCTATCAAGATCACCTTTGGAAGAATCCCATATGTTATGGGATTTTCTTATTTAAAAAGTTTAGAGGAAGTTAAGTGAGGTGGAAAACACTGAGCATACTGTAGGAAGTGAATTGTCTTAAATTAGGGCAACTACGTGTATATTGAATAAAAATGTAGTCATATACGAACTTTGGAAATAAATGTTTTGGCAGATCCATTGAAGAACTGTTATAGAAAAGTAAAATGAGATTCCCTTTGCAAAAACAAAATTAAACCAGGAGATACAATTTCAGTGGGCTTGTCTCCCTTTGAGTGTGTGGTATACTTCTTGGACCTAATTAGCCCCTGGTGATCTTTATGATTATATAAGAAAAAAACGGATCTTTTATTCTTCCTAATATTTCTTCCAGCTACTTGTATCTTTAATTCTATCCTTTCACAGAACTTCTATGGAAGAAACCATGGCTACCTCTCCTCCTTTCACTCGAAGAAGATAAGTGATTTAGCTGATTATTTGACTTGGGAGAAGTCAAGACAGATGTGGGATGGATTGCAATAATAGCTCTTTTATGGAGGAAACCTGGACTGTACAGAAAAGGGAAACAGGGAACACTGCCCTTTCCAACATGCACACATGTTAACTTTCAGTAGACTAGGTGTCTTCTTTGAGATTTTGTGGGTGGAAGTGTATCTAGGACATAATCTTTGCTAATGAAGGAATTATCTGTCAATTTTTTTTCGTTAGTATTCTGACCTACAAAACATGAGAGTTGGTATATATTTCATTCTGTGCTGGTGGATGATGGAATAGCTAATGGGAGGATATCTTAAATAATTTTAAAAAATGCAAATAATTTATTCCTACATGGAAAACTTCACGTGCCTGGAGGATTAGTTATTACTGAACTTTATAAAGTGACTGAAAATATAACTTGGGGAATTATAAAAAGCAATTTATCCTATGCATGAGTTAGCTCTATAACCTAAAAATGTAAACTAGACAATAAACATTGATTTGTTTTTATTAAAGGAAAACTGATAAATATGTATGAACCAAAGGGGTTGTTTATTACCTACAAATCATTGGGAAAATATATGTGTTTTCTCCATGATCTCTGGGGTCCCTACAGGATCTCCTGAAAGGTAGAAATCTGACAATTTTATATTATTTACACTGGTAATATGTAACTCCTAGTTGCTATCTAAATATTACTTTTCTGAACTACAGTCTTTAACAGAAATATTATCTATTCTGTTTACAGGTCCTCTATTTTCAATGACTACAATTTCAGTGTCCATTTGAAAAGGCTTCCTGACTAATCGAGTAAAAAGTATTTAATTAGTAAAAAATTGTATGTTATCAATATATATGTTTTCTTTATTCTGCATATTTACTTCTGATTAGAAAATGATAAAATTTTCTTAAGGCTTTACTGGAATGGCTGAAAATATTATTGAGAATAAAAAATACTAAAGTCAGTTTGAATTCACATCAAATGCACAGCCTTCATTTTATACAGTTCTCAAGAGCATGTGCTTATTTGGAGCAATATTGAGAGTGTCTGTCCATGCACTATGTAGACAACATAATGTGCTTTCCTAAACCCTACTGTCTAAATAAAAAGATGAGTTCTATGCTTTGGGAGATCACTGGAATCCTTAAAGTTTTCTTAGTATATGCCCCAATATATTCATATTTATAAATGGAAAAAGGATTCGCTGGAAAACCAGTAATATCTTTCCATTTACATGAAGGAAGAATTTTTAGAGAATTAAAATCAAATTAGTAGAGAGATTAACTTGAAACACAAATGAAAGGACTATATAGGAAATAAATGTTTGAGTGGAAGATACAGGAGAAATCTACACAAAAGATAACATGACAAGAAATGAAATGAATTCATGGTAGATATGACATGGTAACACACTGAAAAGATTAAGTGAAGTTAGCCAGAAATTTTGCCAGGTCTAGAAAAAAAACACAGCTATAAACCAAGTAAGTAAGAAAGAAAAAGAGTTGATAATGATAAGAAATGACAAAAAATGAAAAGCTCATGGATGAACTTTCAAAGATATTCTTATTGATAAAGTGATTTTGTGTTTGTGAAATAAGATTGCATGTATATTTTTTCCATGCAAACTAAATATCTTATTAATTGCTTTGCTTATGAAAATTCACAATTTAACAGTAAAATTTTACATTTACATAGTGCTTTTTAATTTGCAAAGCCTTTACTTATCTGTGATTTCCACTGACAGTGTAAAATTCAAAATATTAATATTGTCTAACCTGGAAGACAACAAATTCTGGTGAGGTTCTTAAACACATAATCTTAGTATAAATATTTCATGTGATACTTCATCGAATGATGCTCAAAAATCTATGTAAATTTAACCACACATACATACAAATATATGCATGTGTACATATGTATGTGTATATGCATACATATCTATTTATATGTACATGTGGATAAATCCATGTAGATTTATCTACCGTTATCTATGTAGATTTATCCCATGTACATATAAATATATACATGTATACAATATGTTTTATTTAAGATATTAGTTAAATATTATTATCATTGTTCAATATACACGTTTTGCTCAAGTACTATAATATGGTATTTCATAAAATATTTAAAATGTTTCTAGCACATACTTAATTGTAAAATAGTAAAACCATTAAACAAACTTATTCAGGTGATTGCAATACATTTGGTGCAAGAAATAGATGCAAACGATGGAAGTAATTGGAATGGAGAAGTATTTAAAATATTTCTCATTGAAGGAATAAAAGAAGAGTCTTTTGTCTTCTCTTTTGAGTCTCAAAGGCATAGAGGCAGAGAAGGGCAATCTAAAGCGATCAGAAGGAATGAAAGAGAAGTACAACGTGGGTAATGAGATATTCAAACAGAAAGAGGGCATCACAAATAAATATTCAAGGTTTAAAATGGTAAAGAATTCAATAGGGAGAAATTGGAATGGATAACAAATAAGCATGGTATTTTTAAAATGCAGTTGCATTGATCTGAAAGTTTTGGAGTAGATTTTCATGCACATTTAGTCAACTACCATAAGAAATCATTATAGTTTTTTCCCCTTTTCCATCAATATACAGGAAAAAAAATAACTATGGTGGGAAAGCAACTGGAATTGTCAAAGTAGAAACTAATCAAGGAGCCGAGAAACATTTTGACAGAAGTGCATTATAATTTTCACAAGACTTCTCTTAAAGAGAAGAAAAGCATTCTGATTGTCCGAAGGTTTATCAAATTTACCACACACACACACACACACACCAGAAAGCACCCAGGGAATAGTCATAGACAGTGGTATAATTGAGGAAAGGGAACCATGTGAGGAAGTAGAACTTCAATATTCTGTGTTCTAACAAAGATACCTGCACAACAATTTATCCACTCAAGAAGTATTTATTAGCTTCTATGTGTCAGGCACTATTTAGTGCCTGTTGAAAAGCAGTAAAAACTATTATACTATTATTATTATTACAATAGTAACAAATTATTATTGTTCCTGAGGAGAAATTCCGTAAGCACACTTTGTCAATCTACAGGATCTACAGAGGCATTTCTAGGCATTAACTGTACTGTTCCATGTGGCTCAGTGTCCGCACCTCTGAAACCCTGAGATGCTCAGATAAACCACCAGCAAACACTGCCCATGTACTGGATAAGAGACTTAACGGGAATATGTGTATGTAATATTTTATTTTTTAGACCCTTATATTTTATAGTCATTAATTACTCAAGAAATATATACATAGAGCCAATTAGTGAGTTTTACTTGTTGTATTGAAAAAGATAACATTTAAAAACTGTTAGTACATTATATTAAAATAATTGGATGAGTGATTTAATATTTACATATTCCATTCCAATTCTGCTCATAGACAAATGGTAAATGGAAGAAATAAAGAAGGAAGGAAGGGGGAGGAAAAAAAAGATGAAATGCCTTTCAGATATGATCATCACTATTATGTATTTAAAATTTTTTCTAAAGAGAAAAGATGAGATGGAAAGAAGAAAAGAGCACTGCATGCAGTCTTTCCAGAAAATATGACAAATGAGCATTTCACATTACTCTATGTATTTTCAGCACTTAATTATGAAGTCACCTGTTATGATCTGAGTAGATGCATGCCTACCTTTCCTGATCCCTCCATCAGAAGCACACGTGTAATCACCTGTCGTCAGTAGGAAACATGTTTCCCCTCTTCTGTTTTTGTCTCGGGTACTAGAGCGTCTGATGGGGAGCCTTTCTGGGGGTGATAATGGCGGCTCACTTCCTGTACTGTCGTCACCTGATAACACTGTCACAGCACCATGCCCATTGACAGACAGTGACGGATGAGGAAATGAGACAGGACAAAGAGTTTACACGGAATGCCCATAGTCCAGTCACTCCATATACAAAACAGAGAATCACATCACAATAAGAAAAAGAATTTTCATCACTCTTCACATAAATATTACATGGGGGCAAAATGGAAATGTCTTAAACAGGAGTGGAATGTACTTTGGGAAATTTTAATTTCTTTCTGGATTTTATCTAATAGGGAATAAGATTTCACACTGTCAAATTCAAAGTAAGTGTAATAATGAAATAGGACATAAGTTATAATCTTACAATTTTTCACCTACTATCTAGATACTCTGAATAGGCATCTTTAAGAGTAAAGCCTATTTAAGAAAAAGTTCTTAATTTAATAATTTTTCTGTACTTCTTTAAGAAATATACTTTTATTATTTTCTGAAAGTATTTTTTTCCTAAAAATCTTAATAAAAATAATTCCAAAGAGCACAGACTTGTTGTTCAGGCACTCTATTTTGGAGCAGCAAAATATTTTTGAGCATACAATGGGACAAGGTCAGTTTCTCCAAATGCCCTTGAAATAACTATCTGTTTACTTTTGTATCCCTGCCAAAGACTTTCACATCCTCTTAGCCTAGATACTAGCTTGTTATTACAATGTTTACTTGGGATGAGAGTGTGTCCTCTTTTGCCATGTCCTTCTTAAGGGCTTCAGGAATAGATATGCTGGGAGAACAGTCTGATGACAGCAGTACCAAGTAAACTCTATCTTTCATAAAGATATTCTTACCAATTTTCATGTGTATATTGAACATAAAGATTATAAATAAAACTTACACACAGTAGTTCAGTTCCAGTAAGTTTTTGTTTTGCTTTTCCCCTTCTACCTAACATAAAAACTTTTGGTAGCTAAAGAGGGACCTATGAAAATGGCACCTGCCTTCTTTGTTTCTTTGCTTTGCTAATGGGTGTTTTTTTTTTATTTATAAATTGTACAAAATTATTCACATAGAATAATCATAAGCCATTTTTATCCAGAAAAATATGAAATATACCTATGTTTTAGGGAATTCATGTACCTAATTTTTTCATAGTAGGGTAAAAGCTAAATAAATTGTTTAATCAAAAATATATCATCTGTATACCAGTCCTAGTAGACTAGAGATGACACCACTGACTATCACTACCTTGGCAAACCGAATCTAAATCTGTAGTCAATCAACTCTAGATTACGTATGGCAGTGGAGGGGAGAAGGGGCTTAGCTAATTCAAATGGTAAATCACTCAAAATTTAGTTCTGGGAGGGGGCAGAGTCTGGTGCATAGAATGGAAATCCACAAAGAAATTCCACTTTTCCATCGAGTAGCCAAAGTGGATCACTTATTCTCTGAATAATAGTGAGTTGATTATATTACATGCCATCTTGCCTCACCAAAGTGCTTATATTAAGTTACTCTACCTAGCTTAAGAACAATGAAAATTTGATCAGTCCTCCAGAATATTACTTGGGAAAAGCTTTGTCATCAAAGGGGTTATTGTCCATATCACCTGTTTGGTGTTTAGGCCTTTGAAATGTAAGCATCCGTTCTTCTTAAATAACTGTTTCTTGTGAATGAGGTTGAGATGCATGGCACCGTGGGGCAGGGGCAGCACTGAGACAAGCACACCAAGCCGAATGATATGGAGATGGACATTGGAGGATGAAGGATGGAAAATGGCCAGTATCATACCGTCACAGCGTGCAGGGAAACAAGGAAACATTGGCACAAGAGCAACAAACAGGCAAAAGAAAATATTGGCACCATCAGCAAAGGGCATTCCCACCAAAGCAGGAGAACTCTATAGACCAGCGACGCACGCTTCTATCTGAGGCTCCTTTAGAAATGCTACCGCCCAGCTGTCCGTCAGCCTGAGGCAAACACGTGCTCTGCAAAGGCGGAGGGACTGAAAACTCAAGAACGTTTGCAGAAAACCAGAATGGCCGCCTTCTGCCCGAGGTCTATAAAGCATTTAATAACATGCATTTGAAGTAGCACCTTACCTGATCTGTTATGCTCCAGAAGCCGATTGTCTTTGCCCGGACACACGTCGGCCTGGGTACTATTGCAGGCCATATTTAATTCTGTCTTGCAGAAGGGAGGTGAGCTCGCCTGGGGGGCAGGAGGAATGTGCTTCTTTCTTTTTCTTGGAAGTTTCTGCTTCGCCATTGCCAACGAGTAGTACATTCCGAAATTGTTGACAATGACAGGCACAGGCATGGCTATGGTCAGCACGCCAGCCAGGGCACATAGAGCTCCCACGAGCATCCCTGACCACGTTTGGGGGTACATGTCCCCGTACCCCAGGGTCGTCATGGTCACCACTGCCCACCAGAACCCGATGGGAATATTTTTGAACTGTGTGTGCTCACTGGCCGAAGGGTCGTTGGGCTGAGCGCCCACTCTCTCGGCGTAGTAGATCATGGTGGCAAATATCAAAACTCCTAGAGCCAGGAAGATGATCAGCAGCAGAAATTCGTTGGTGCTGGCTCGGAGGGTGTGTCCGAGCACCCTCAGGCCCACGAAGTGGCGGGTAAGCTTGAAGATTCTCAGGATCCGCACGAACCTCACCACCCGGAGGAAGCCCAGCACGTCCTTAGCAGCTTTGGACGACAGCCCGCTGAGTCCCACCTCCAAGTAGAAGGGCAGGATGGCCACGAAGTCTATGATATTCAATAGATTTTTGATGAATTCAAGTTTATTGGGTGAAAAAACAATACGGACTAAAAATTCAAAAGTAAACCACACCACACACACTCCTTCCACGTAGGTCAAGGCAGGATCTGTTTCAATTTCGTACTGCAGAACAGCGCTTGTGCCATTGATGACTGGTTCTGTCTTGTTTTTAACAATATTGAAAGCTTCGTGTGTCTCCAGGCAGAAAGTTGTGATGGAAACCAGAATGAAGAATAAAGAAGCAAAAGCAATAAACTGTAGAAAGAAAAGAAATAAAAAAAAAAAAAAGAAAGAAACAGCGTGATCTGAATCAGAATATACACTATGAATCAAATCTAAGAGTAGCATTAATGCCTGTAAATGAAAAAGAACAAAGGTATATTTAGAGATTTCACTTGGGATGTTACCTAAGCAAAAGAAGAAATGTGTTTGTAACATTGATTAGAATATACAAGCAATGTGTTCAAATTCTGTTTTCAGTTTACACAGACACAGAGTTTTGTTTTGTGTATAGGTTCTTCAGTCTTTTCTGTAAGAAAAAAATCTGCTAGTAGAGCATAATAATTACTCCAAAACAATTTCAGCAGGCAATAGATTTAAAAGAAAGAAATTTAGACAATTTTTTGTGATCCTAGAAATCTTCATAGCAAGTTTTCTACTGATAAATATAAAGTCTATGACATACTGATAGAAATCTAGAAGCCATGAGCATCTAACTCTGTTTCTATCTGTAAATAAAATGTTCTATGTAGCATTAGGTATGGGCATGGAAAAAATATTTGTAATACATGCTGGCATTTAAATTATGTCAGTTTCAGGTGGAGACTTTTCTAAAAGATCAAATCTAAGGAAAAGTAAAAAAAAAAAAAGACTACGAAGAAGCTGAGTTAAGGAACGAGTCAAAAGACAGTGCTCTTCCTCTATTAAAAAGAACTTCAAGGTGTTTAGAGTAACGTATTATAAAATTGTAGTTTTTAAAATTCAACTTCTTATTTCAGTTTTTCAGCCAATAATACATGACTACACACACCTATGGATACAGAATGAAAGAGCTCCGACTGGTTCTTACTAGTATAAAATAGGCTTAAAATCAATTTACATAATTAACTCACATTAATCTTCATAACAACACAATGACTCCTCCACTTTACAGATGAGGATTATCAGACACATAAGCTGCAAAGTGATAGACCTGAGAGATACTGAGAAAGTTTAGTTCCAAATTCTGTTCCCTTAACTTACCAAACTCTCAAATACCAATACGAATATGTTAAAAATCATTCATTTAGGCTAAGATAACATTCTTCTTAATATTAAAGACCTGAAAACTTGAAACCCAGTGGTTGGAAGGGATGGTGCTTTTATACTCAGGGCTCAAGGCTTTCTAAAAAGCCAACAAACCAGGGCGTTCTCTGATGATGCTCTCAGGTTTATCAGGCTCAGCCAACACCAGAGGACTCTTCCTTGAGTATTTAAATAAATGAATTATTCAGAAGGAGGTTGTCAGTCAAGTGGAAGGAAGTCTTTATAGGGTGCAATTGAAACCCAAAGTGCCCCTTCACATTGTTCCTCAAGCCCATCACTAGAAGAGCTGAGCCAGGTGTCCAGAGGACACTAAAGCCTTTTCATTTTTTACCTGGTTGAGTTTTAATCCACAAAATATGTTATGGCTATATAAAAGGATTAAAAAATATTAAGACTGTGACTATCTTCTTTAAATAACCATACCAAATGCTTTTTGTACATGGCATGCCTGTTAGTCTATCAGTGGTATAGTCTTATACAGTATGTCATTCTCATGGCATTGATTTAGTTTCCCATATACATCTTTTGGGTGTCCTGGGCTGGGGCATTACAACCTGACCATTAGCTTCCCCAGACATATTACAATATATTAACATGTCTTTTTTCATTCAATTTTCCCTTTGTACAAATAAATAGACAATTTTTTTAAATCAATTGTTATGACACTAGGTATTATGACCCTATATAAACATTGAAAAGATGACATCATTTAGAGGAAGAACCAATTGCCCTTGATTCATAAACTACTTCTTACTGTAACTAATTTTATTTATAGATTTGGGGTCATATTTACTTCTAATTTCCCTTAAAGGTTCTCAACCTTCCTAATGCCCTGGCCCTTTAATACAGTTCCTGTGGGTCGCAACCCATAGGTTGAGAACTGCTGCTCTAAAGTCTTTTGTAGAGCCCTCTCAATATGTGTCTACTGACTCCTCCTACTCACCAACCACACTCTCTACTAGCCCCACCTGAGTCTCCAGCATTTCAGACTAAATGTCAGAAGTTTTATTACACAAATTCTGTCTATGAAACAGTTAGAGACTGTAAGACACTCAAAATAAGCCACAACTTTATTTTATAACTTTAATGTTCTTCAGCTAACTTTGAGGTCTCAAATTCTCTCCACCTACATCCATATAGTGAATTGAGTGGGACATCTCAATATTTTGCTCTTTCAAAATCAATCCTAGCTTGCCTGCCTACCTACATACAAAAACAGTTTTCTAGTACACTTTAATGCTTATCGATAAAAAAATTGGAGCCCTTTCCAACTAGATTTTTCCCCACTTTTCATTCATTCTTCAACAAATATACATTAGATGCATCTCTATGCTAGACCACAGACCAGGTTCTTAATTTATCAGCACATCACCCTAGCCTTTGAGAAAATCACAATAGACTAGAAGTAGAGATAAAATAATTAATTGCAAGAGATAAAAAATATAGAATACTTTGCAAAGACCAAAATAAAGGACTACAAAATATAAGCTCCATGGTTGACCATCCCTACATCATCCACCTCTTTAAGTTGACCTAATTTTGACAGACAGGACATGCACCAGTAGACTTGTTTCATTATATTGACCACCTCAGCATGTAGAACAGTTTGTTATAGTCCTTGGGTGGTTGACTTATAGAGGTTCTATTGTATTTAGACCAAGGGGGTCACAGAAACATCTGACAAATGTCAATAGACTAAAATTTGAGGGATGATATCCTCACTATAATAGAAAAATAGCAGCAGGCTCCCCAACTCTCCCCAGGTCACACAGTTTGTGTTGTATAAATCCCAAGTCAGCATGGAGACTCTACCTTTTTAAATGTTAGCCCTGTTTTCTAAGGAAATTTTAATCAACCAAAATATTACCCAGATTTAAAAACAAGGTTATAAGGTAACTTTAAAGTGTTTAATAGTGTTTCTTTTAATTTTCTGACTTATTGAACAACCTATAGAATTCATCTATATTAAATAATTTTACAACCATCATTGTTTGAGATGATGTGAAAATACAAGCTAAATATTAAGTGGTTTTTCATTTAAAGTACTATGCAAATATTAGAAATCATCATATATGTATTTAGTACACTTTTAAAAAGTATAATTATTACCTTAATAAGAACTACTAGGACTTGATGTTTATATTAATTAAACAAGTTATTATGTTATCAGGAAAAGGTCAGCAGAGTCTTAAGACACTACACCTAATGTTTGGAATGTAACTTGAATCATCTTATACTTGGAAACAACTTTAATTACTAGAAGGGGAATGTGGTATATAGATTGCTTTTTTATGATTATACCTGGGGAGCTTATTAAAATATGAATTTCTGATCCCCACATGAGATATCAGACAAAGCCTCTGTGTGTGAGGCTTCATAGATGATTGTTATGCGTAGTAAAGTTTGAAACTGTGATTCCAGTGTGTTTTTCAACAAATTGATAATACAGGTTAGCAAATGAATTGAAACAGATTTCAGATTGCAAATATCCATAAATTTTCAAAATAATTTCCCTAATATCTTAATAACAATAGTTCACTACCTCTTAAGTAAAAATAGTTCACTACCTCCTGTGTATGCGTTTATGTGTATTTTGACATAATTCTGGTTTCTATATAAATATCTGTGAGTAAACAGCCTGTACATGCACACGATTCTTAGACACAAAACATTAGAAACCAAAAGTTGCAATTGTCTGTTCATGTCATTCATTTGGTACTTGTATTTATCAATATTTTTGTCGGGTTTTAAAGAACCACATTGTGATTTTATATTATATTCTTCTTGGGGAGGGAGGCAAGATGGTTGACTGAAGCCAGCTTTCAGCAGAGGCTCCCCTCCAGAGGGAGAAATAATGGCCAGTGATAACCTAATAAAGTGGAAGATCAGGAGCTGAGATGAGAGACAAGATGAATAGGTTCACATCACCCCTGCTGTGACAAGCTGGAATTCCAAGGAAACAAATTTCAGGTATAAAATCCATCCCAAAGAGGACAGAATTCCTGTGGGGCCCCCCCTCCCAGTGGCTTGAGGGGAGTAGAGAACAGAGGACCTTTTGTTTCACCAAAGAGAAAAGAAGGACTGAGGGCTGGAACTCCCTCCACAGAGAGATACCATTACAAGTCCAGGCAGTCTCTTGCCTGGGACAAAAGTTGATCTAATATTCTCCCTGCCTTCCTGAACTCCCAATCTAGCCCTCCCCCATCTCCTGGTGGTCTGGAAGACTAGCCCCTGCAAAATCTAGATCATTTGGCATATTTTTGCTAGGGCGTGGCACCTCATAAGCTGTGGGACAGTTGAACTGAAACTGTAACTTTAATGGAGGCAGGAGTCACAAGGGGAGAAAGACTTGTCCCATATTGGAAAGAACATAGCTGGGTCCTGCACTACTAACCACTGGGGACCAGCCCATGGGCTCCCTGGCTCTGCAGCCTGCAGTGAGTGGATAGGCCCCCTGCCAGGCATCTCAACCACCAGCCTGTAACTGGTGACTCCCACCTGGCTCCTGTGACCTATGTCCCATGGCCAGTAATTCTGCCCTCTGGCTCCTGAGACCCACAACCCACAGCCAGAGACTCCCGCCTGGCTCCTGAGACCCATGGCCTACAGCCGGTGACTCCCAACCAGCTTCTGTGACCCATACCCATGGACAGTGACTCCTGCCTAGCTCCTGTGAGCCATGCAGCCCATGGCCACAGACTCCACCCTCTGGCTCCCCATCCAGCCCCTGCAACCCACGACCCACACTCTACAACTCTTGCCCAGATCCTGATCTACAGCCCAGGATGGCAACCCTGCCCTTTAGCTCTCCACCTGGCTCCTGCAGCACAAGACCCAGGGTCAGCAGCTCTGCCCTCCAGTTCCCTGCCTGGCTCCTGTGACCCTTGCAGGCAGTGGCAATGCCCTCCAGCTCCCTTTGGGCTCCTGCAACCTGCAAAGGGAAGTACCAAATGCTCAGAGGAAGAGAAGTGGAGAACAAAAATGGATCATTCCATGAGAGAATTGTGAGATCAATCCAAAAGAGCAAACATTCACCTCATAGGAATCCCTGAAGGAGGAGAGGGTGGTACAAAAGGCACAGATACTCTACTCCAAGAAATAATTGGAAAATGGAAAAAATAATGAGGAAAATGTCCCAAGCATGGCAAGAGATACTGAAATTCAGATAGCAGACAGTTTCAGAACCCCAGCAAGACTCAACTCAAATAAAACATCTTCTAGACACATTGTCATTAACTTAGGCAAAGTTACTATGAAGGAGAAAATTCTGCAAGCAGCCAGACATAAGAACATCATAACCTACAAGGGGAAGAATATTAGAATGATTGCAGATCTTTCTGCTGAAACTTTTTAAGTCAGAAGAGGATGGTCATCGACCTTCAATCTCCTAAAACAAAACAACGTTCTGCCCAGGATACTGTATCCAGCTAAAATGAGCTTCATTTATGACAGAGAAGTTAAATACTTTAATGGTGTACACACATTGAAGAAATTTGCCATAATCAAACCAACTATTCAGAATATCCTCAGACTCATCCTCCATAATGACCAGCACAATGCTCTACCACCAAAGTAAACTCTCTCTGAAATTCTTGACCCAAATCCAATTTCCATAGTGGTGAAAAGATTTAAAATGTCCACTGGACTTTCAAAAAACTTGACACCCAAAATGCTACCAGGCTTATCAATACTCTCAATTAATGTGAATGGCTTAAACTGTCCTCTTAAGAGGCACTGGTTGGCTGACTAGATACAAAAACTCAGACCAGATATCTGCTGCATATGAGAATCTCATATTATTTTAATGGATATATGGACTCAGGTTGAAGGGATAGTCATCTGTAATCCAGGCAAACAGAAATCAGAAAAAAATTAGGGGCAGCAATTTTATTTGCAGATATGCTAGGTTTTAAGCCAACGAAAGTAAGGAAAGACAAGGATGGTCACCTCATATTTGTTAAGGGAAATGCTCAACATGAGATTTCAATCATTAACATTTATGTGCCCAACCAGAATGCTCCTCAATTTATAAGGGAGACCCTAACAGACGAGCAATTTAATATCTTCTAGCACCATAAGAGTTGGAGATTTTAACATGCCTTTGGCAGTGTTGGATAGATACTCCAATAAGAAACTAAGCACATAAATTTTGGACTTAACACTTCACCATACAATAATTGAATTTAACAGACATTTACAGAACATTTCACCCTAACAAAACAGAATGCACATTCTTCTCATCAGCCCGTGGAACATCCTCCAAAATAGAACACATCTTAGGTCACAAGTCTAACCTCAGCAAATTGAACAGAATAGAAATTATCCGTGTATTTTCTCAAATCATGCAATAAAAGTTGAACTCACCAATAACAGGTACTGCAAAAACATGGAAACTAAATAGCCTTATGCTGAATGATAGCTGGGTCATAGATGAGATTAAGAAGAAAACTGCCAAATTTTTGGAATAAAACAATAATGAAGAATTATCAGAACCTGTGAGATATTGCAAAGGCAGTCTTAAGAGGGAAATTTATAGCATTGCAAGCCTTCCTCAAGAGAACAGAAAGAGAGGAATTCAATAACTTAAGGGGACATCTTTCTTAATCAACTGGAAAAGGAAGAATATTCCAACCCCAAACTCAGCAGAAGAAAAAAAATAAGCAAAATTAGAGCAGAATTAAATGGAATCAGAAACAAAAAAATTATTCAAAAGATCAATTAATCAAAAAGTTGGGTTTTTGAAAAATTCAAGAAAATTAATAAACCTTTGGCAAACCTAAGCAAAAATAGAAAATTAAACTCCATATTATCATCAATCAGAAATGACAAAGGTGAAATAACAACAGACACCTCAGAAATTAAAAAAATACTTAATGAATACTACAAAAACTTTATTCTCAGAAATATGAAAATCTGAAAGAAATTGACCAATATGTGGAAGCATGTCAACTTCCTAGACTTAATCAGCAAGAATTGGAAATGCTGAACAGACCTATATCAAGTACTGAAATAGAGTCAACAATACAAAATCTCCTAAAGAGTAAGAGTCAGGACCAGAAGGCTTCACATCAGAATTCTACCAAACCTTTAAAGAGGAACTAGTACCTATATTACTTAACCTTTTCCAAAACATTGAAAAAGAAGGAATACTTCCCAACACATTCCATGAAGCAAATATCACCCTGATCCCCAAATCAGGAAAAGATCCAACAAGAAAAGAAAACTACACACCAATAACTTTAATGAACACAGATGCAAAAATATTCAATAAGATCCTAGCAAACAGAATCCAGCAACACATCAAATGAATTATACACTATCACCAAATGGGTTTTATCCTAGGGTCTCAAGGTTGGTTCAATATATGTAAATCTATAAATATAATACATCACATAAACTAAAAAACAAAGAACATATGATTTTCTCAATAGATGCAGAAAAAGCTTTTGATAATATCTAGCATCCTTTCATGATCAGAATACTTAAGAAAATAGGTATAGAAGGACTTTTCTTAAACCAATAGAGGCCCTCTACAGCAAAACCACAGCCAATGTCATATTGAATGGAGTTAAATTGAAATCATTTCTACTCAGATCAGGAACCAGGTAAAGTTGCCCATTGTCTCCACTGCTTTTTAACATTGTAATGGATGTCTTACCATTGCAATCAGGCAAGAGAAGGCGATCAAGGGTATACAAATAGGGTCGGAGGAAATCAAACTTTCACTCTTTGCGGATGATATGATTTCATACATGGAAAACCCTAGGGACTCAACTCAAAACTCTTAGAAGTGATCAAGGAATACAATAGTGTCTTCAGGGTACAAAATCAATACTCACAAATCAGTAATTTTTATATATACCAATAATAGTCAAGCAAAAAAATGGAAATGCCAAAAAAGATGAAATGCCTTTTACAGTAATGCCAAAGAAGATGAACTATCTGGGAATTTACCTAACAAAGGATGTGAAAGATCTCTATAAAGAGTATTGAGAAACTCTGAGAAAAGAAATAGCTGAAGATGTTAACAAATGGAAAAACATACCATGCTCATGGGTAGGAAAAATCAACATTGTTCAAATGTCCATATTACCCAAAGCAATTTACAAATTAAAGTACCACCATCATACTTTAAAGATCTGGAGAAAATAGTACTTCATTTTACATGGAACCAGAAAAAAAATGTGAATAGCCAAGATACTACTCAGAAATAAAAACAAACCAGGAGGAATCATGCTACCAGACTTCAAACTATACTATAAATCTATAGTGAGCAAAACAGCATGATATTGGCACAAAAATAGAAAGGCAGGTGCATGGAACAGAATTGAGAACCAAGAGATAAATCCAGACACTTATCATCATTTGATCTTTGATAAGCCTATCAAAAATATAAATTGGGGGAAAGATTCACTATTTAACAAATGGTTCTGGAAGAATTGGCTGGCAACTTGTACAAGACTGAAAGTGGACTCACACTTTTCACCATTAAAAAAATTGATTTTCACTGAATAAAATGTTTAAACATAAGACATGAAACTGTAAGGATTCTTGGAAAGAGTACAGGAGAAACACTTGAAGAAATTGGCTTGGGAGAATACTTTATGAGGAGGATCCCCTAGGCAATTGAACCAACACCAAAATTACATTACTGGGATCTGATCAAACTAAAAACGTTCTGCACAGCCACGAACACAGTAAGTAAAGCAAGTGGATAGCCATCAGAATGGGTGAGGAAATTTGCAGGTTATGCTTCTGACAAAGGTTTGATAACCAGAATCCACAGAGAACTCAAATCTATTAATAAGGAAAGAACATATCCCATTTCATTTTGGGCAAGGGACTTGAGCAGAAGTTTCTCTGAAGATAACAGGTGCATGGCCTATAGACACATGAAAAAAATGCTCATCTTTAATCATCAGAGAAATGCAAATCAAAACCACTTTGAGATATCATCTAACTCCCGTAAGAGTGACTCACAAAACAAAATCCCAAACTACAGATGTTGGAGTGGATGTGGAGAAGAGAGAACACTCTGCTGGTGGGAATGCAAGCTAATATGTCCCTTTTGAAAGAAGTATGGAGAATACTCAGGGATCTAAAAGTAGACCTGCTGTTTGATCCTGCAATTCCTTTACTAGGTGTATATCCAAAAGATCAAAAATCACTTTATAGCAAAGATATTTGCACCAGATTGTTCATTGCAGCTCAATTCATAATAGCCAAGTCATGGAAGAAGCCCAAGTGCCCATCGGTACATGAATGGATTAATAAATTGTGGTATATGTATACTGAGGAATATTATGCAGCCTTAAAAATGATGGAGACTTTACCTCTTTTACGTTTACATGGGTGGAGCTGGAACATGACCTACTTAGTAAAGTATTTCAAGAATAGAATAAAAAATATCCAATGTACTCAGTACTATTATGAAACCAATTTACAATCACTCACACTATACATGATCTATGTGTTTATGATTTAATAAAAAAAAATCTTCCTCTTTGCTATTTTTATACATCTATATATCTTTAGTATTTATTTTGCAAATCTGCTAGAGTGTAATATTACTATAATAGAAAAAAAGCCTGGTATTCTGAAGAGGAGACTACATTAATCTCAGAAGAAGATAATTATTTTCCTTATAAAAAGATTTAAATAGGTAACTTTTATTTGTAAAAGCTAAAGAGAGTAGGGATAACCTGGAATAAGAGGATTCTAAGAAAGAAAAGAAGTGTGCTTGATAATAAAATGATGAAAATTTGGAAGTTGGCCTCTGTCAGCTTTAGTGCAAAAAATTTGGAAAGAAATAAAATTCTGACGAGATAGAAAAGAGAAGTTCTCTAAGAAAAAAATGCAAGTACTCCAAATGTGAAGTTGAGCAAATGAAAAATCCTTTCAGAGGTGTAGTAGCAGAACTTTGGAATAGTAATAGAAGAAATTAAATTTTAAGATGATGCTTTTTCTGTCTTGCCTTCAGCAAAAGTCTATTGTACAAAATAGCTTGATGTTAATTCTGTTCTGAGTAATGAAGATATTGGGCCAAAGGAAAAAGAAGGGAGGAAGTCAACTGTGAGAGGCAGGAGAAAGAGCAAGTTTCAAAAACATGGGAGAAATAAAGGTAAAAGGTAATCAGGAGAAATGTGGCCCCGCATGACAATCCTTGGAGATATTGGCAGAATAAGGAGCTTCCCATGGAATGAACAGGAACTCAGTTTATTAGCAATTTGAGTACCAAATGAATGGGTGACCCCAGGAGCAGTGAAGAACTAGAATTATCCAGGGATAACAAACACTTGGACTGCATTAACAAGGACTTGATACACTTTATCTGAACTTAACTCTAAGCTCTTTGGATATAGAAAACATTTCCTTTATTTCTGACTCACTGAGTAAAACTGAAATGGGTAAAAATGAGGTTAGATTGATTAATATTAAGAAAAAAATTAAAAAGGAAAGACATGGGGGGACAGAGGAGATTTTATTCATTTGCCTTTGGCCTTCACTAAACTGAGAAATCTTTAAGGACTAGAATGATGTCACATTCACTTCTGTAACTCCTGCTTCTGGAACTTACTCCTTTAGTAAGTAGTATGGCAGGATTGATAAAGTGATAGAAAAATTAATGAAAAATAAATTAGGGGAAAAATGAGGTAGATTTTCCAGTGGGAATTTAAATGGTGTGGATAAGAGGGAAACAAGAGAAATTAAACAATAAACTATGAATACAGAAGCAAAAAAACCAAATTTATAGCAGAGCAGACTGACCTGATCCACCAATTGGAATGTTGCCAATAGCAACTTGTGTTAATTTTATTAATGAAGTTTGTGTCTTGAGGAGGAATTGGGGCTGGGGGTAGAAATCGCACGGCCTTCTCTCCCTTCCTTTCTCCCTGTGATAAGACCATAAATTTCTGCAGACATGAAGTGAAAATAAAATTAGGGGTGTAAAATAACTAAAATATTAGAAAGCTCTCCAGACAAGGCATACGTGTCCACTGACTTCCCAGAACTGACACATCGTTCCTGGGAGTTGCAGAATGGAAATATCCTGTCACAATAATGCCTCGTGAGTTTTATGAGTAGGCACTTTTTCTCCTTAAGTCCAGTGTCCATGTTTGGCTGCAAAGAGTGACTAACACTCTTTTTTTTCCCCCGGTCAGCGACCATGTGGCAGAAGTCCTCAGGATCCTGGTGGTATATGGAAGGTCTTACGTCAGTCTATCTAAAGTGTGTGGAATAATAGGCAGATTATATTTTTATTTTCCTCATTTATCTTTCTTGTGAGTATTAAAATAGATGAACCTGAGCTCTGTAATTTACTCACAAATGATAGAACATTCCGAACTGTGGAGCAGATTAAGTGTTGTTTCTCTGCACTACTCTAGCCCAAGATCATTGATAGTGTAGCAGTTTTTTCACATTTGTTACTGGTTCCACATGTCTACAAGTTGTTCAGAGAGAGACAGGTAAACATTCTAGTCTCAGAGCCAAGACTAGAGCCTGACCAAAAGCAAGAAGTAGGCACTCAGTCCCTTTTGTAGAATTAGTAAGAATAAATCATAAAAAACAAGTTGTTTTGGTACCAATACAGAATCTTCCCTTTAAAAGTCACTTATCTTCCTATTAATTCATGGTTAGAAACATCAACCTAAACTAACAGGGGAAAACTGAAGAAAAATTGTCAGGGCCTAGGACTGACCAGGTCTCGGGCCCAGCTTAACTAGATTCTGGATGCGGACTGCTAAGCTACCTTGCTCAGGAAGAATTCCTCTTAGGTGTCTGAGGGCTATCTACTTTAGCAGAGAGAGAGAGTCTTAGAGAGAGTAAAGCAGTCTTAGAATAGATAGATCTTGGTCTTTAGTAGAGCTTGGTAATCTTCAGCAGAGAGACACCGTGCTGTCATTCTGCAGGCAGGAGAGGAGACAGAGTCAGAGTAAGCGGGTCTGTGATAGACTGTGCACGCTCCCCACTGCCTTCTCCTCCAGCCTATTATAAGGCTGATCTCTTGCCTCAACACCACAGGTATAGAGACTGCCAATTCACTAATGCTCTCATCTCGAGCTCTCATGCTTGTTAGGAGAGCTAAATCCCTCTCCATGCCCTTTTCACCAAGGTGTTCCATTATTGAGCTATACAGGTATTTCTTTTAACTCTCACTCCTCCTAGCCATAGGCTATACGGGCTGCTACAAAAAATAAAATACATTCCTATTTTGTGGATTAAAATTAGGGAGATATTTGATATTTAAAAATTAACATCATGGGGCAGCACTTGTGGCTCAAGGAGTAAGTGCTAGCCCTATATACCAGGGGTGGCATGTTCAAGCCTGGCCAAAACTGTAAAGAAAAAAAAAAAAAAAACATCATGAGGAGACTTTTAAAATAGGTTACTTAAATATATCCTAAGGAATTTCTGGGGGTTTTGTTTGTTTGCTTGTTTATTTGTTTTTTGAGACAGAGTCTCTCACTATGTTGCCCTGGGTAGAGTGCTGTGGTATCTCAGCTCACAGCAACTCAAACTCTTGGGCTTAAGTGATTCTCTTGTCTCAGCCTCCCAAGTAGCTGGGATTACAGGTGTCTGCCACAACATTCAGCTATTTTTTGTTGCAATTGTCATTGTTGGTTAGCTGGCCTGGGCTGGGTTCAAACCTGCCACCTTTGGGGTATGTGGCTGGTGCCATAACCACTGTGGTATGGGCACCGAGCCAGGAATTTCTATTTTTATAATTTCATATGAGGTACAATGAGTTTTAGTTGTATTCTAAGGAAATTATATTTTCCAAATAGAAATGCTTCATTCCTATTATGATTATGCTCTTTTTCTCTCTTAAATAATAAAGTAAAAACATGAGAGGGTAAGAATTTCAAATATTGAAGTATCAGATATTCATGAAGCCCCTTGACACATAATTTCCACCTTTAGAAACTGATTTTAGTAAAATGTTCATATAAAAATACAAGGAAAAATTTAGAAGGATATCTGTAGTTAGAAAATGTAAATATCTATGAATTGGTGGTATGGGGCTTTCACATCGCATTCCAAAAAATGAAATAGCTCAACATGTACTGATATGAATAATCTCCATGGAATCATGTTAAATTAAAAAGAAACAGCTATGGCCAGGCATTGTGATTCATGCCTGTAATCCCAGCAGTCTGGGAGGTAGCATTGCTGGGTGAGTTCAGGAGTTCAAGATCAGCTTGAGCAAGACCCCATCTTTGTGGAAAAGTGAAAAATTAGCTCCATGTGATGACAAGTACCTGTAGTTGCCACTACTTGGGAGACTGAGGCAAGAGGATAACTAGAGCACAGGAGTTTGAGGTTACTGTGAGCTGTGATGCAATGGCACTCTATCCAAGGTGACAGAGTAAGATTCTGTCTCAAAAAAAAAAAAAAGGCTATGGAACAACAATATGTAGAGTCTAATCTCATTCCTCACTTCTTTAAATGTACAAATAATAAACCAAACAGAAATACTATATTCTTAGGAGTAGCTATATCTGTGTATAAGCACAGAGTGGGGCCGTTGCGAATGGGGGATCCTAACTGATTCTATAAACATCTGCAAAGTTAAAATTTTCTGAAAAAGACTTTACTTGTATATTATCAGTTTAATACTAGACAAAATCTTTTAAAAACCAAGAGAAGATTAAGTGAATCATTCTGAATAACCTTTACTTTGATTTTATTAGTCCATAGAAATTATGTATTTAGAAGTTTTTCATTTGTCTTCTTTCCCACAACACCATAAACTTAGCAGATGCTCTTAATTGTCTGTATATTCATGTCTCATATACCAGCTTTTCCATAAACAGTGAAAGTGTGGCATTGTTCACAGAACTGTGGCCTCTAGAGAGAAAACAATTTTTTTATTAGTATGTCTATCCTCCAAGGCCAGCCGAGGAGGAACAAGCAAAGTCCAGTGGCTACTGGTTCTGAGTAGAGCAAGAATTACTTCAACTCTTCTAAGGCTGATAGAATCAATTTTCTTCATCCAACTTTTACCATTAAATGAAGATCTTCAAATTTTAGTACATTTATGGTACTGAGTTAAACTGAAGAAAAGTCATCTTTCTTCAATGAAACCATCATATGAGAAATCAGTGAAAAAGGTTAAGTTTCATATATATATGTATGTGTTTTATATATACATGTGTGTATAACACACGTTACAGTATTTAGATCCATATGTACATAAAATGCTTATACATTTGGACAGATATATATTATGTATATAGGTACAGATTATATATTTTACAGATAGATATAGAAATATACGTAAAACAACATAACATGCATTTGTTGTGTCAAGGAAATATACCCAAATCTTACTTTTGGCGACTGAGACATATCTGAACCCTCATAAATATATTTCACCATGATTTTTATATTCTTATCCAAAATAAATATGCAGTATTCCCTCTATATTTTTATTTCTAGGCCACAAACTGATTTCACAAAAATTGTAATTATTTGCTTAGAGTAAAGGCCTATCAATTCACATCCAAATGTAATTTTCTGGGATACAGGCGAGGGAGGCTTGCATGCATTGTTAGTATTATTACAATGAATTACAGTGTACAGAGTTAGATAACTAGAATTAAAAGTCATCAATTATGAATGCACAATATCATTTTGCTTCCCTAAATCCTCATGATGGAATTTGAAGTGTTTATGTAGTTATCATATTTCATAAAAATTATTTGTTATAATTGCTTCATTAGATTGAAGAAAAACTCCACACTTCTCAGGCAAAGAATGATAAATGACAACATATAATTGCATGACATAAACCAGAATGATTCCAACTACTAAAAACTACCCTCAAAATGTTCGTCTGTGATATATTTAATATAAATGTATTTTAAATGACTTAATTTATCTTGGGATGATATGACCACCACCATCTGGAGTTAGAGGGCCACCTTATTAAGTGAAATCTCCCATAAACCTCAGTATGTCTTTCTTGAAGTCAACAATTACTTTCTAGAATCACTTATCCAAGATTGCTTGTTTTTACTTAATTGAAAGTGAGGGAGGTAAAGAGAGGGCGAGGCTGAATGTGAAGGAGGTGCTCTAATTCTGATGAGTTGTTTTCTTTCAGCAGCAGTTATGGCACTGCAGTTAAAACACGTCCCACATGCTGCCACCTATGCCTGTCTACCTGATAGTACCATCTCTGTTAGTCCGGGTCTCTGTACACCAAAGAGTGTCCCAGACCTCAGTCCCAAAGGCTGTTGTTCTCTCTTTCCATATTTCCTTGCTTAGTAGTAATTCCTTCTAAAAGCATGGCATTGTGCCCTGGTAACCATAGCTCCAATGGAAACTCATATTTGCTTACCTAAGTACTCCGTCTTGGGTAAGATCATTTTCTTAAGTGGAAATATGTTCCTCTTTGCTAACCAGCCTAGGCCAGGACCTCCCTAGTCCCTCGGGTGTGCCCCAGCAGGTATCTATGTTCATAGGTGCAGGTAGTAGACACTGGAGTCTCAGTTCCTCCTCTGCTTAAAGGTTTTGGGCACTTTGGGAAGTACTTGGAGGGAAGAGGCAAATTTTCTATTAATATGTACCACCCCCAAAAAGGCTTGACAAAATAGAATTTGGTTATGAGAAACAGAAAAAAAATAATTAAATAAGGAGGACATTGATTAATTGATTGGATCTATAAGAAGTTCAAGAGGCTAAGCCTTAGTGTTGCTTGCCTAAGAAATTTAACTATATCAGCAACTATCTGCATTCTTGGGACTCCAAGTAATCCCCAAAGCCTCCAAGTTTGAGGCTTTTGGGGGAGCCCATAAAGTCAATTTCAGTTTTGTAGTAACACTAAAATAGCTTTTGCCTTTTTTCTCTCTCATTGTGCTATTGTCTAGAGGCTACATGAGATAAAGCTCAGAAAATTTATTAGTCCTAAAAATTAATTTTCATCTCATTTAATTTTATCAGTATATTGCACAGTAGATTTTATTATCCCACTTTATAGAGAAGCAAAGTTAAGATTATAGACAAGGGCCAAGATCCTCTTTGTTGTGACATATTTTTCTTTTCTGAATGTACTTTTTTTCCCTACGCAAATCTTTAATTCTACTAAATACAAAGATTTAGAAAAGAAAAACTAGAATATCACTATAAATAGTGGTTTATGCACATGCATGCATGCAAAGACATACATGCCCAAGTGCTAAATTTTGGCTATCAGTAGTATAAGAGCAATAAAGCAGACGAATGAAGTTCCTAAGCCTTTTTTCCTTATTTGTCTCCTATTATTTGTAGAGTGTTTTTTTCAAGGTCTTTAGGAAATAAATGGTATAATAACCAAACAGCAATTGTACACAAGCAAGGAGAACTAAGCAAGTGGGTATCAGACTAGAAAAAATTGTGTGTTCATTATTTGGACAAATTAAATATTCATTTTGGTACTCAAGCATCGAGGAAATTGTTCAACTTTCATGAAGAGACAAGTATGAGTTGGGTTTTTCCTTTCCTTTACATATTTATTTTAAAATCTCTATTTTCTAGCTTGAGAAAGAAGTAGTTGTTTTCATAGATTATTTAGCTCATTTCAGAGCTTTCAGAGCAAGGTTTACAGATCTTGCCCTTGATATAGGGACAACAGAACGAAATCTATTGAATATTTAATAGAGCTGGAAAATACTACATTTAATATTCTCTTGAGCTTGCACAGTGCTGACTTAGAAGGAAACCCATAGTGCCTGTTTTTCAATATGTAGAATCTTAAAAATGCAGTCAGAAAATCATTCTCTGAAATGAAAGCCACAACTTGAATGGCAATAGTCTTAAAAATAAAACATTCTTTGAAAATATTTGCTGAAAGCTCTTGGTTAATAGGGTGAAAAAATCACTGTGAATTGTGCTTTAGGGTTTCACTCCTGTCCTATTTTTTTTTTTCACTTTGTTTCATCTTCTTAGAACTTCAACAATTTGACAAGAGTCAGAATTTTGTCTTGGCTTTATTTTTGTTCTGTTTTGTCATTTTTGTCTTTTTGGGGGAGTATTAAAGATAAAATTTTAGGAATATTAAGAAAATGAGCCATCTCAGTTACTGCACATCCAAATGTTTTGCTGCCTTTGATTCTACTTATGTCAAAATTCCTGTGAACAGCATGAGTTTTTAAAAGAACTAGAACTGAAATAAGAACCCTCATAATTAAAAGTCCTTCTCAAATACTTACCAAACTTCACTAGATTGTTAAAAATATCCCCTATAATTTTGTTTCTTCTCTGTTCTACAAATTTCTTTATAGGTTGGGCGAACATTGATAATTCAATCCAATAAATATTTCTTGTCCAACCATTAAATTGAAGGTTTTCTGCTGTGACATTCTGGCTCCTGGGTACAAGAAGAACATAATCTATTTGGGGGAAACAATATTAAGAAATAAATCCCAAGGATGGTGCCTGTGGCTCAAAGGAGTAGGGCGCTGGCCCCATATACCAGAGGTGGCGGGTTCAAACCTGGCCCCAGTCAAAAACTGAAAAAAAAAAAAAAAGAAAGAAAGAAAGAAAAGAAAAACCATGGAGGCCAGGGGTGGTGGCTGATTCATACCTGTAATCTCAGTACTCTGGAAGGCTGAGACAGATATATTGCTTGAGGTAAGGAGTTCGAGACCAACATGAGCAAGAGTAAGACCCCTCTTTCTTAAAAACAGAAAAACTAGCTGGGCATTGTGGCAGGAGCCTGTACTCCCAGCTGCTCAGAAAGCTGAGACAGGAGGATCACTTGAACCCAAGAATCTGAGGTTGCTGTGAGCCCAGATGCCACTGTACTATAGCCCAGAGCAACAGAATGATGAAATTTTATCTCAAAAAAAGAAAAAAAAGAAATGCCTCAAATAATGTAGATTATCATTGCTTCAATAAGAGACATGAAGTTTAAAAGCCAGCCATCAGCCCACCACTCTGGTTTCATTCATATTTCTCCTTCTAGATTAGCTAACTCCCATTCAGGTCATCAGCTGTAACCCTACTGACAAATCCAATGAATAAATGGATATGTTTATGTTTATACTGTCAAAATTAATAAATATTAAAATCAATCTGTATGAGATTCTCACTGATTAACTTCCAGACACCTGGTTCTTCCAATTTCTTCCCACTTCTCTGAGCAATAATTCTGAGTTTCCTTGGCTGAGTCCCGTTCTCCAAATTTTGGAGCAGCACAGAACTTGGCTCTGTGTAGGTGACCTGATACTGTCTAATTATTAAAACCTACATCTATTTGCTTATGATTTCTAACTTTTATCTCCAGGCCTGACCTTGCTTAGCTCTAGAATGCTTTCCTGCCTAATTGCTCTTCTGTCATTGTCACAAGAATGAAATGACAAATAAGTTTATCAATTTTTTAAAATTTCTTTTCTACCAAGTATGTCTTCACACTCATCCGTTCTATCTCAGTAAATAGCATACTTCTACTCAAGACGAAATGTAGAGGTCATCTTTGTACCTCCCCCCTCCTCCCCACATCAGTGTTTAATTCACTCACCTATCTACGTCCATGGGAAAATCATCTCTTTGAGCAATTGTCACAGCCTTCCAATTAGTCTCCTTACTTTTGGACGTTGTGGCAGTTATCTATTTCTGTGTAAATATTCCCCCAAAACTTAGCAGCCTAAAACAAAAATACTTATTATATTAGTTTTCATATTGATCAGGATGGATAGATTTGGCTCAGGGCTTTTCATGAAGTACCACTTACAATTTGGGCCAGGTGCTATGATCACCTGAAGGCTTAACTGAGGCGAAAGGATCTGCCTCCCAGGTAGTATGCTCACAGTCTGTTAGTAGAACTCATTTCCTTGCTACCCACTGGGAGAAGGCCTCAGTTTCTTGCCACATGTGCCTCTCTGCCAAGCTCTTTATTAGTCAAGGTTCAGAAAAACAGAAATTGTAGGTCATATAAAATATAAAAAGATCTATGATGAGACATTGGCCTACACAATTTCAATGACCAAGTCCCATGATCTACCTCATGCAAGCTGGAGCCCCAAGAAAGCCAGTGGTAAGCTTGAAGACCTGAGAGGAAGAGAGTTGCTGATGCAGATTTCAGCTCACATCTGAAGGCCTCAGAATCAAGTTCCTAGGGAAGGAGAAGATCATTATCCCAGCTCAGCAGTCAGGCAGAGAGTGAATTAAACTTTTGTCAGCTTTTTTGAAAATTTCTATTCAGGCCCTCGAAGGGCTAGATGATGCCCATCCATACTAAGGAGGACGTTAGGCTTTATGTCATTCACCAATCCAAATGCTAATCTCTTCTAAGATTAACCTCAGAGGCACAACCAAAAATCATATTAAGCAGACATCTGGGCATCCAGGGGCCCAGTCAAGTTGATACATAAAATTAACCATCACAGATTCCTCGAGTCTTTCCATAACATTACAAGGCAACTGCCCTTTACAGAGTAGGGATCCAAGAAAGGGAGAGTGGCTTCTGTGATCTCGTCTTAGAGGCTATATTATGCTCCTTCACATTCACTACCTTCAATTTGTTAACAGCAAATCACTAAGTTCAGCCCACTTTCAAAAGAAATAAATTAAACTCCACTTCTTAATGGGAGGAATATCAAAAATGTAGGTGACTTTTTGCATTGCCTTAATATATTTTTTTATTTTTCAAGTTGATATGAGGTTATAATTTTTAGGTTACATTGTTCTCACTTCCAGGGTAAAGTTCCATTTGTAGGAGAGCCCCTCACCCAGGGGGTGTGTTACACACCCTCACAATGTACACATTAGGTGAGATCCCACCTCATACCCTCTCTCATTCTGGCAAATGTTCTCCCCCAACCCTCTCCCGCTTCCCTCTACCCCCAAATTGGACTGTATTAGTGTTTTATTGTTCTTATGAGAATGTAATTGTTTATATATTGAGTTCATATTAGTATGCAGTACATTGGATATTTATTTTTCCATTCTTGTGATACTTTACTAAGAAGAATGTATTTCAACTCCATCCAGGTAAATATAAAAGATGTAAAGTCTCCATCTTTTTAATGACTGAATAATATTCCATGGTATACATATACCACAGTTTGTTGATCCATTCATGGGTTGATGGGAACTTAGGTTGCTTCCACAACTTGGCAATTATGAATTGAGCCATAATAAACATTCTAGTGCAAATGTCCTTGTGGTAAAATGATTTTTGTTTCTTCATAAGTACCTTGTAATGGGATTACAGGGTCAAATGGAAGGTCTACTTTTAGATCTTTGAGGATTCTCCATACCTCACTCCAAAAAGACTTTATTAATTTGCAATCCCACCAACAGTGTAGAAGTGTTCCCTTCTCTCCACATCCATGCCAGCATCTGGTGTTTTGGGACTTTGTAATGTGGGCTAATATTACTGGTTAGGTGATATCTTAGAATGGTTTTGATTTTTAATTGACAGATATATGTACTTATTGTATAAAATGGGTGTTGTTTTAAAGTATATACATTATGAAATAACTAAATCTAGCTAATAAATATAGGTATTACCTCATGTAGTTATCGCTTTTGTGGTGAAATAAGTCAGGCACATAAAATCAAATGCAGCATGATCTCACTCATAGAATCTAAAAAATTTGATCTCATAGAAGTAGAGGACAGAATGGCA
This sequence comes from Galagoides demidoff, assembly GCA_963574575.1. Taxonomy (NCBI): domain Eukaryota; kingdom Metazoa; phylum Chordata; class Mammalia; order Primates; family Galagidae; genus Galagoides; species Galagoides demidoff. Next base: position 40,136 of record CAUYQV010022730.1, read on the forward strand.
GTTAGCAGAGGTGATGGTAGTGAAGGTGGGGGATGGTGAGGAGTTGGTCAAAGGAGATTAGATTTTAGTTAGGCAAGAGTAGTTAAGTTGGAGAGATCTATTGTACAAAATAGTAACTATAGTTAATAATACAGTGTATTCTTGAAAAATACTAACAGAGTAGATGTTAGGGAAATATTTTAAAACCACCATCATCTTCTTTTGCCTGAAATGGAGGAACTTTACATAAAACAACCCTAAAACCATTCTAGTGACTGGTGAAGTATAATGAAAGGATCAACAAATGGATAAATTCAAGAATGGAATGGTGAGTTTGTGAGACAATGGACAATTCTCAATGGAGAATGGACATTGGAGACTTGGAAGATGGGAACATGAGAAACAAGTGAGGGATCACAATCCACCTATTGGGCATAATGTACACTACTCAAGTGATGGGCACATTAAAAACCCTGGACGGACCACTGTACAATTCATACAGCAAAAAACCTCTCGTATCCCCTACATCTCTTGAAATAAAGAAAATAATAATAAACCTGTGTTCACCAAAAGAAAAATTGAGAATAACATCTAAAAGAAACAGAGGAAGGTCTCTTTGCCTACTTGCCCTAGAACTAGGAAATGGAAACCAATTTTTATCTATGGTGAATGTATATCCTTCCCTGTAAGCTTTCTTTCTCTTCCTCAATAAACTCTGTTTCATGTTTGCCTTAAACAAAAAACTCAAAGAAACCTAGCTAAAAAGTCTAATGTTAACAAAAAAGAATGAAAGAGATTCAAAAATTCTGTGAATAATTTCAATAAGTAGGAAAGGCTCAAATGCATAAACTATTAGAACAAACTTGATTTCAAATGACAAAATATCAGAACAGTCTCGGCGCTATAGTACAGTGGTTACGGTGCTGGCCACGTATACCAAGGGTGGCAGGTTCAAACCTGCCCCTGGTTTGAGTCTGCCCTAAACAACAACAACTGCAACAAAAAAAGAATGATAGAAAAATTAATTATAATATGGACATATTGGGATGCCATAACAGGGTACCTGGGTTTAAACAAAACAGAAGTTTATATTCTCACAGTTGTGGAGGCTGGAAGCCTGAGACCAAGAGGCCCATGGGCTGGTGGTTGGTGAGCCTTCTTTCTCTGTGGTGCAGACAGCTACTTTCTTACTGTGACCTCATGTGGTTGATGGTTTGTCCTCAGTGTGAATGCTTCTGTTATCTTTTCTCATCTTAAATGGATACCAGTCCTACTGGAGTAGACAACTTTAGTCACCCTTTATAGACCCTATCCCCAAATACAGTCACATTTTGGGCTTAGGGCTTCCACATACAAATTTTTTGGTGTGGCACAATTCAGTTCATAACATTAGATTAGTTAACACATGGAGAATAAACTGGGTTATGGATTCCACCAAATCAAGGGAAAGAACAGATAAGCATCATGACCCAGGTTGCTGTAGACACAGGAAGAAGCCAGAGTACATGTTACGAAAGTGGGAACACAGAATGGGCAGGATCTGGAAGGGAAGTCAGACAGTCAGGTTTAGGAGCAGAGCAGCTGAGGCGTAGTGGGGTGTGCCACCACTTAAAAGCAATAAACAAATTGCAAGCAGTGCAACAAAATGGAGAAAGCTCCATGGTGAGTGAGTGCTATACAACGTTGGAAATTTGTAGTCATTAAATGTTTAACTCATATGTTAAGTCTTAGATTGAAATTGTGACAAATACTTAACCTTTCCCTGCCTTTTCTGACCCCAGAAAGACAATTACTGTGTGTACAAGATGGATTTTTTAACAGCAGAAAAGAGAGAAGTGGGGTAAAAATTGCTGCGTGTTGGCAAAGGGCTAAGGGTGATGTGGGGGCAAAGCTGAAGAAGCAGATTTAACTGAAGAAAATAGACAATATATTGTCATTTTGTGAAAGAAATCACCTCAAATACTTCATTATGTAAGCAATCATGGATCACATTGATGGTTAATCTTATAAAATGTTTGAGATTGAGTTTATTATTATATACACTGGCAATAGTATATACATATGGATGGGAGACAGGACAATTACTTTCAGAATTTATGATGAACATGTCTAGGCAGGTGAGGAACAGAGGGAAAAAATCAGATGCAACAGTGAGACTGGCCACGTGCAGACTGGCCTTCACTTCCCAAGCTTACCAAAGTGTTAATTTTCACAATGAGCTATTATTTTTTCACAATAAATTATCTGAATCAGCTCAGATGAATTTTAAAACTTAATCACAAATAATTAGATAATTTCCACTTTCTCGGTGTTACAAAAATGATTTCCTTAAGTGATGAAAATGGGAATGCAGTGAACTACTGCACATCAGTTCTGAAATTTTAGTTTTGTTTCTAAAACCACACTGGTCCCAGAAAGATGAACACTGAAAAGCAAAAGTTGATACACATGGTCTGAAGTCCTTATTAAGCTATATTTGGAAATGCCCTTCTATAGCTACTATATTCCATCTCTACACTAGTTGGCAGTGCTTTAACATTCAATCTCTCTCACTACACTCAGAGATTCTAAAGGGAACCCCCCCCCCCACATACTGGATACACGTCACCTCCCCACAATTACCGTTTATCTTTCTTGATGCAAATCCATTTTATTACTGTGACTTTGTTGTTTCCTAATTTTTATATTTTTTAATTTATTTTTTATTAAATCATAATTATATACATTTATGGGGTACAATGTGATGATTTGATATACAATGTGGAATGCTTATGTCAAACTGTTGAATATAACCATCACTTCATATAAGACATTATATTCTCAGTTGTTTTGAAATGTACCCTTGCATTGTGCATACTAGGTGAGGTCCCACCAAATATCCTCCCTCCACTCATGTCCCCCTTCTCCCTCCTCTCCCCTCCTTCTTCCTGGACTATATTTGTTTTTTATCATTCATAAGAATGTGTAAGTTATTATATATTGGTTTCATGATAGTTTTGAGTACATCAGATATTTTTTCTTCTGTTCTTGAGATGGAAGAAAAAGAAGAATTTTACTAAGAAGAATATGTTCCAGCTCCATTCAGGTAAGCATAAAAGATATAAAGTCTCCATCTTTTTATGGCTACATAGTATTGCACAGTATACATATACCATAATTTGTTAATCCATTCATGGATTGATAGGCATTTCACTTGGCAATTATGAACTGGGCTGCACTGGACATTCTGGTGCAAATGTTTTTGTTGTAAAATAATTTTTGTTAATCTGAGTAGATACCTAGTAATGGAATTGCAGAATCAAGTGGTAGGTCAATTTTTAGCTCCTTGAGAATTCTCCATACTTCTTTCCAAAAAGACTGTATGAGTTTGCAATCCCACCAGCAGTATAGAAGAGTTCCTTTCTCTCCACAACCACTCCAACATCTGCAGTTTGGGGATTTTGTGATGTGGGCTAATCTTACTGGAGTTAGGTGATTTCTCAAAGTGGTTTTGATTTGTATTTCTCTAATGATTAAAGATGATGAGCATTTTTTCACGTTTGTTGGCCTTTGACCTGTCATCTTCAGAGAAGTCTCTGTTCATATATCTTGCTCACAAAGAAATGGGTATTTTTGTTCTTTTCTTATTGATTAATTTGAGTTCTCTCTCAATTCTAGTTATCAGATCCTTGTCAGAATCATAACCTGCAAAAATCTTCTTCTATTCTGAAGGCTATTTGCTTTACATGCAGTGCCCTTAGCTGTCAGAAGGTTTTTAGCTTGATCAGATCCCATTAATATACTTTTGATGTTGCTTCAATTTCCAAGGGGGTCCTACTCATAAAATATTTTCTCAATATCTTTGTCCATTTTCCCTGCACTCTCTTCCAGTATTTTTTATAGTTTCATGTCATAAATGTGAATATTTTATCCAGTGCGAATCAATTTTTGTTAGTGGTTAAAGGTGAGGGTCTAGTTTCGGTTTTCTACAGGTCACCAGCCAGTTCTGCCCATTTGCTAAATAGGGCCTCTTTTCCCCAGTGCATGTTCTGTTAGGCTTATTAAAGATCAAATGATGTTATGTGTTTGGGTTCCTCTCCAGATTCTCTATTCTATTCCATATGTCTACATCTCTATTTTTGTGCCAGTACCATGCAGTTTGATCAGTATAGATCTTTAGTAACCTGAAGTCTGGTAATGTGATGCCTCCTGATTTGTCTTTATTTCTAAGTAAAGTATTGGCTATTTGAGGTTTTTTCTGATTCCATACAAAATGAAGTATTTTTTTTTTTTTAGTTTCTTTGAGGTATGACATTGGTTCTTTGATAGGGATTGCATTAAATCTGTAGATTGTTTTGGGTACTATGAACATTTTAGTGATATTGATTCTTCCCAACCATGAACATGGTATGTTTTTCGATTTATTAATATCTTCACCTATTTTTTTTTCTTGGGATTTCATAGTTCTCATTACAGAGATCTTTCACATCTTTTGTTAGATAAATTCCCAGGTTATTCCATCTTCTTTGACCTTAGTGTAAAAGGAATAGAGTCCTTGACTATATTTTTGGTTTGACTATTGTTGGCATATATAAAAAATACTGATTTATAAGTACTGATTTTGTATCTTGAGACACTGATATATTCCTTGATCACTTCTAAGAGTAGTGATCCCTGGGGTTTTCCAGGTATAATATCATGTCATCTATGAAGAATGAGAGTTTGATTTACTCTGACCTCATTTGAATACATTTGTTCCCCTTTCCTTACCTGATTGTAATGGCTAGGACTTCTAGTGCTATGTTGAATAGCAGTGGTGACAATGGGCATCCTTGTAGAGTTTCAGATCTGTGTGGTAATGTTTTCAGTTTTACTCCATTCAATATGATATTGGCTGTGGGTCTACTGTAGATGACCTCTATCAATTTAAGAAATGTCCCTTCTAAGCCTGTTTTCTTAATTGTTCTAATAATGAAAGGATGTTGGATATTATCAAAAGCTTTTTCTACATCAATTGATGGAATCATATGGTCTTTGTTTTTTATCTTATTTCTGTGGTGTATTGTATTTATAGATTTACATATGTTGAACCAGCTTTGTAACCCTGGGATGAAAGCAACTTGATTGTGGTGTATAACTTTTTTGATGTATCATTGAATTCTGTTTGTGAGGATTTTAATGACTATTTTTGATTCAATATTCATTAAAGATATTGGTCTATAGATTTCATTCTTTGTTGGGTCCTTTCCTGGTTTGGAGATTAAGGTGACATTTGCTTCATAAAATGTTTTGGGGAGTATTTCTTCTTTTTCTTTGTTTTGGAAAAGATTATGTAATATAGATACTAGTTCTTCTTTGAAGGTTTGGTAGAATTCCAATGTGAAGACATCTGGTCCTGGACTTTTTAATTTTTGGCAGATTTTGTATAGTTGATGCTATTTCAGTGGCTTGATATTGGTCTATTAAAAATCTCTAATTCTTTCTATTTGAGTCTAAAAAGGAGGCATGCTTCCAGGTATTGGTCCATTTCCAATAAATTTTCATATTTCTGAAAATAGAGCTTTGGTAGAAATCATTGAGGATTTTTTTTTAATTTCCATGGTATCTGTTGTTATTTCTCCTTTATCATTTCTAACTGACATTATTAGAGATTTTACCTTTCTGTTTCTGGTTAGGCTAGCCAAATGGTTGTCAGTTTTATTAATCTTTTCAAAATACGAACTTTTTGTTTCATTGATCTTCTGAATAATTCTTTGGTTTTAAATTTCATGTAATTTTGCTCTAATTTTGGTTGTTTCTTTTCTTCTGCTGGGTTTTGGATTGAATTGTTCTTCCTTTTCCAGTTGCTTGAGATAACCCATTAGGTTGTTGACTTGCTCTCTTTCTGTTATCTTGAGGAAGGCTTCTAATGCTATCAATTTCCCTCTTAAGACTACCTTTGCAGTAGCCTGCAGGTTTTGATAATTTGTATATTGATTATTGATTATAATTTTATTCCAAAAATTTGATGATTTCCTTCTTAATCTTGTCTTGGACCCATCTATTATTCAGCCTAAGGTTATTTAATGTCCATGACTTTGTTTGAGTATTAAGATTTCTGTTGCTGTTAAGTTCAAATTTTATTCTGTGATGGTCCAAGAAGATGCAAAGAATAATTTCTATTCTTTTAAGTCTTTTTGAAGTCAGAGTTGTGTCCTAAGATATGGTTACCAATTTTGGAGGATGATCTGTGGGCTGATGAGAAGAATGTGTATTTAGTTTTATTAGGATGAAATGTTCTGTAGATGTCTGTTAATTTGACCCATTTGTTCTAGGGTCAAATTTATATCTATTATTTCTTTGTTCAGTTTCTTCTTAGAAGATCTATCTAGAATTGATGAAGGAGTGTTAAAATCTCCAACTTTTATAGTGCAGAAAGATATCAAATTGCTCATATCCATTAGGTTTGCTTTATAAATTCAGGTACATTTAGGTAGGGTGCATAAATATTAATTATTGAAATCTCTTCATGTTGTGTATTTCCCTTGACAAATATGTAGTGTCCATCCTTGTCTTTCCTTATCTTTGTTGGTTTAAATCCTATTGTATCTGTAAATAAAATTGCACCCCTGCTTTTTTCTGGTTTCCATTTACCTATATTATAAATGTCCATCCCTTCACCCTAAGTCTTTTTTATCCTTTGAGGTAAGATGAGTCTCTTGTAGGCAACAGATACCTGGCCTGAGTTTTTGTACCCAGTCAGCAACCTGTGCCTCTTTAGAGGACAATTTAAGCAATTCACATTAATTGAGAGAATTGATAGGCATAATAATGTTTTGGGTGTCACATTTTTCAACAATCCATTGTATATTTTTAATCCTTTCACCATTGTGGAAGTTACATTTTGTTTGATAAAATCTGGGTGAGTTGGCAGACCATTGTGGTAGTCATTCTGGAAAATAGGTCTGAATATTTCCTGAAGAGCTGGTTAGGTTATGGCAAATTTCCTCAACATGTGCATGTCAGTAAAGTATTTCATTACTCCATCATAAATGAAACTCAGTTTAGCTGGATACAGGATCCTGGGCTGAATGTTGTTTTGTTTTGGAAGATTGAATGTCATTGACTATCCTCTTCTGGCTTGAAGTTTCTGCTGCAAGATCTACAGTTATTTTAATATTTCTCCCTTTCTAGGTAATGCTTTTCTTACATCTGACTGCTTGCAGGATTTTCTCTTTCATATTTACTTTGACTAAGTTAATTATAATTTGTCTAGAAGATGCTTTATGGGGATTGAGTCATGCTGGGTTTTAGAAACTATCTACTCTCTGAATTTCTGTATCTCTTGCAATGCTTGTGAAATTCTCCTTCATTATATCTTGGAGTAGAGTATCATCCCTTTAGGACTATCCTGTTCTACTTCAGGAATCCCAATACGTTAGATGTTTGATCTTTAAGAGTGCTCCCCAGGAAATGTTCTGTTCTTGCTTTCCATTTTTCTGCCTCTTTGAATGCTTGCAATTGTTCAAAAACCTTGTCTTCAAATTCCGAGATCCTTTCTTCTGCCTGCTCAACTCTATTACTGAGGGATTCTAGTGTATTTTGAAGAACCTCAAATAACTTTTCACTTCTTTGAGCTCTGCTATATCTTTTCTCATTATGTCCATATCCTCGGTGACTTTGTCTTTTAATTCATTAATTTCTTGAGACAACTTTTAAACTACTCCTTGGATTTCTATTTCCATCTTTCCTCCATTCTATTCATCTTATTTGCCATCCATATTCTGAATTATATTTCTGACAATTCAGCCCTTTGTCTATAAATGGCATCTTCTATTGTATCTCCTCTGTCATTCCTTGCAGAAGTTGATCTACTCTGATTATTCATGTTTCCAGAGTTCTTCCACTGGTTCCAATCCATGAGTAATGTGTGCAATTTAGCAATAAAAACTGGTAGGGTGATAAGGACTTGGGAGCCTCAGGAAGTGGTGTTAACCAGCCCTTTATCAATGATCTGAGGCTTGTGATGGTAGCTTGTCTATTACAGCCTTATAAGGGTCTTTTTCAGAGCTGCAGCCAGAGACCCTGAAGACCCCCTTAGTGAGATGGCATAAGCTTGCTCTTTCTTTTTTCTTTTTTTTTAATTTTCAATCATTTTATTGGAATACAGATTCAAAATTTTATATTATGAAATTAAAGATTTAACTTTGTTTTGTTTTTTCCTATTTTTTTATTAAATCATAGTTGTGTACATCAATGCAGTCATCAGGTACAGTGTGCTATTTTTATATACAATTTGAAAATTTTTCATCAGACTGGTTAACATAGCCTTCATGTCATTTTCTTTTTTTTTATGTCATTTTCTTAGTTATTGTGTTAAGACATTTATATTCTACATTTAGAAAGATTCACATGTACCCTTATAAGATGAAATATAGGTGTGATCCCACCAATCACCCTTCCCCCACTCATGCTCCCTCCTATCCTCCCCTCCAACTCCCCTTTCTCCATAATCTTGGGCTATAATTGGGTTATAGCTTTCCTATGAAAGCTATAAGTTAGTTTCATAGTAGGGCTGAGTACATTGGATACTTTTTGTTCCATTATTGAGATACTTTTCTAAGAAGAATATTTTATAGCTCCATCCATGTAAATATGAAGGAGGTAAAGTCTCCATCCTTCTTTAGGGCTGCATAGTATTCCATGGTGTACATAAACCACAATTTATTGATCCATTCGTGGATCAATGGGCACCTGGGCTTCTTCCATGACCTAACAATTATAAATTGGGCTGCAATAAATATTCTGGTACAAATATCTTTGTTGTAGTGTGATTTTTGGTCTTCTGGATATATACCTAGTAAAGGAATTATAGGATCAAATAGTAGGTTTATTTTCAGTTCTCTAAGTGTTCTCCAGACATCTTTCCAAAAGGAATGTATTAGTTTGCAATCCCACCAGCAGTGTAAAAGTGTTCCCTTTTCTCCACAACCATGCCAGCATCTGTGATTTGGGAATTTTGTGATATGGGCTAATCTTACTGGTCTTAGATGATCTCTCAAAGTAGTTTTGATTTGCATTTTTCTGATGATTAAGGATGATGAGCATTTTTTCATATATCTATAGGCCATGTGCCTGTCTTCTTCATAGAAGTTTCTCTTCAAGTCCCTTGCCCACCTTGAGGTGGGATCACTTATTCTTTTCTTGCTAATATGTTTGAGTTTTCTGTGGATTTTGGTTATTAAACTTGTGTCGGAGACATAACCAGCAAATATCTTCTCCCATTCTGAGGGCTGTCTGCTTGCTTTGCTCACTGTGTTCTTGGCTGTGCAAAAGCTTTTTAGTTTGATCTGGTCCCAGTAGAGTATTTTTGATGTTGCTTCAACTGCCTGAGGGGTCCTCCTCATAAAATTTTCGCCCAGACCAATTTCTTTAAGTGTTTCCCCTACACTTTCTTCTAGTAATTGTATGGTTTCATGTATTAAGTTTAAATCTTTAATCTAGTGAGAGTCTATCTTAGTTAGTGGTGAAAGGTGTGGATCCAGTTTTCGTCTTCTGCAGGTTGCCAGCCAGTTCACCCAGCACCATTTGTTAAATAGGGAATCTTTTCCCCACTCGATGTTTTTAAATGGCTTGTCAAAGATCATATAATGATAAATAGTTGGGTTCATCTCTTGGTTCTCTATTCTGTTCCATGCATCTACCTGTCTGTTTTTGTGCCAATACCATGCTGTTTTGATCACTATCAATTTATAGTATAGTCTGATGTTCTGTAGTGTGATTCCTCCTGCTTTGTTTTTATTTCTGAGTAACATCTTAGCTGTTCGAGGATTTTTCTGATTCCATATAAAATGAAGTATTGTTTTTTCGAGATCTTTAATATGACAGTGGGGCTTTAATAGAAATTGCATTAAAATTATATATTGCTTTGCCTACCATAAACATTTTCACCATGTTGATTCTTCCCAGTCATGAGCATGCTATGTTTTTCCATTTGTTAACATTTTCAGCTATTTCTTTACTTAGAGTTTCATAGTCCTCTTTACAGAGATCTTTCACATCCTTTGTTAGGTAAATTCCCAAATATTTCATCTTCAGTTTGACTTTTGTTGGTATATATAAAGGCTACTGATTTATGAGTATTGATTTTGTAACCTGAGATGCTGCTGTATTCCTTGATCACTTCTAAGAGTTTTGTAGTAGAATCCCTGGTGTTTTCCAGGTACCTTGCTCTTTCTTGAAGTCAGCCAGCCTCTACTCAATCCTAAATGAGTTGTGGTATTAGACTGGAAGCTCAGCTGGGGAGACATACAATCGACTGTGGCACTCTGCCCCCCACCGGTGACAGCTGGAGGAGGAGAATCAGTCCTTCCCTGCTACAAAACATCTGCCACTCAATCTCTGAGGCTATCCAGGTGGACAACCCATGTAGAGAGTTCTAATTAGATTGTCTCAGACAATACAATAACTTCTCAACAGGGAGAGTTCAAAGAGTCTCCAGCAACCAAATAGTAGAAATCCACTGGTTTTCCTTCCTGCAAACCCAAAGCAATAGAGACTTGTCCCCTCTGGTGAGCAACTGAGTCAGAAAATTTCACCCACCAGTCAGAACAGGAGCTATAGCACCTCTACTTACTGGGCACAATCACATTCTCTCTTTCCTGTGCATCCCTCTCTCCCCTCCTTCCACTCAATTCAATATTTCTACACTGCTGCCCAGTGGTCACTCAGGGAATTGCCAAACACTCTGGGCTCTGCAGGGAGCAAATCTTCAGACCACTAGGTGAGGAGGTAAGGGTGGACTGGGAGTTCAGAATTGTGGGAAAAGTATTTGTTCAACTTTATGCTGGACAGCATGATGCCTAGGTTTGCAAATGGAAAAGGAGGCCCCATGTTTAGTGGCTTTCTCCCATGGGATAAAATGGGAAATCTTTTGTTCCCTGCTCACTTACAGAGAGCCCACATTGAGCCTCCCACTTGGGGGAGGGGTCTCTTGTCCTCTTGGTGATGGGCTTTGTACCTAGAATTTTTTTTCTTGGAGTCACAGCTTGCCTCAGCAGAGATGATGTGCATTCATCTATGTTCTTTCTCAGCGCAACTTCCTATGGACAGACCTATCTCTTCCTCTGGACAGACCCCCTGGCCACAAAACTGCCTCTAGTCAGCCATCCTATTTCCTTATTTTAATATGACTGTTTTGATAAGTTTTGTCAATTTGGGGGGACATAATTATAACTTTTTACTTCCTATGGTAAAAAAAATAAGCTTTAAATACATTGATTTCTATTGATTAGGAAGTGTAGGTATTGTAATAATTGTGGTAAAAAGATTGATAAATGTTTCTCTAAATCATATGGATTAGAGAGAGGGAACAAAATGGCATTTCTGATTCTCTGTGTTGTAATTAGAAGACATATTTAAGTTTCTTTCCATTGAATTTTTTGCCCTGGTATTGTCAGAAGTAGCAACTGTTTTTGTAACAAGAATGGATACCTTCAAAGGTGAATTTGAAAGGACAGTAGAAGTTATGCTCAAAATGTCATTTACAAGTTTATTTGTTGTGACAGAGTATGATGCCTTTTAACTTTAAATTTGATTAGAAAATATTTTCCTTTTTTATTTTTAAGTTTAATTCTTGAATTTTGTGAATTTAATTCCATTAAAGCATACTTTACAGCTATTTCTCCAGGTAATTTTTTTAAGTATGTACTACTTAAAATTTTAGATTGTTACTGTACACACTCCCTTACATATGAATGTGTGTATACTTGAAATTTCAGATTGTTACTGTATATATCCCCCTGCATATGGATGTTTATATACTTAAATCTTTAGATTAATAATGTATATAGTCCATTACACATACATGTGCAACACAGCACCAATAAATATTCTATAAAGTTTATAAAAATACTTTTATAAAACTTATGAAACTGCAACTCTATTCACAAAAATAACATAGGTAAAAAGATGGAAAGAGAAACAAATATTCATGAATTTTTTTATTATTTTAGCATCTGCTAATCTTTATAAATAATTTGATTTTCGTATAAGCATTAACATTACAAAAACAGAAATAAAAAAATTATGTGTGATTATCGGTCTTTTAAAAATGGATTGCAATGATAATAAAAGGCTGAACCACTGAATTCAATGAACTTCTCATGGTGATTTGAAGAATTATTGGCTCATTTTCTTTCAAAGATCCCTAACAGCAGGGAGTATATAGAAATTCAGTATATTGCTGTGCCTCAGGTGAAATCTCAGCTTTGTTTAATTTTACTATCACTTTTGAAGTTAACAAACATGTGATTTTTACTTGGAGCAAATTTTTACAATTTATATAAACATTATAATTATAATATTATCATGTATCAAATAATACTTTATTCAATGAAAAACCATATATGCCATGGTAGCCCCATAAGATTATAATACTGCATTTTGACTGTAACCTTTTTATGTTTTGTAACCTTTCTGTGTTTTGTATGGTACCAGAAAAAAACCCGTATAGCTTATTTAGATATATTTAGATGCATAAGTACTTATTGTTGTGTTATAATTGCCTACAGTGCTCAGCTCAGTACAGATGCATAGCCTACATAGATAGTAAGTGGGCTATGTCATTGAGGTTTGTGTGAGAACACTGTACGGTGTTTAAAAAATGATGACATAACCTAAGGACATATTTCTCAGAATATATCCCTGCTTTTGAGTAAGAATATTTGTATTACAGATATTTATAATATTTATTGCAGTTATTATTAGCTTTCTCTAAAATCTTAATATTTTAAAAACTCAAAGGCAGCATTCAATATGATCAGGCTTCCCTGACTTCATGACATTTATGTTTTGAATTTGCTACACATCGGATTTGTGGCAATAAAAATGTGAAATATGCTATCAAAACCTTATCCCAAGAGATGCTATCAAATATATATCTGTTATTAAAGACATTAATATTCTTTTATGGATACAGAATAATTTAAGAACACCTAAACTTACAATGGTAATATGTTTTACAATCTTATTTATTATTTTCTGATTACTTCACTTATGCAGCACTATTTTTAGACAATGTTTATAGTGTCACAATAAAATTTCTTCTTTGCTTTAACATCTGCTACAAATTTTGTTACTATATTATTTCTAACATATTCAAGATTTGTATATTTTTACAAAGACTTAAATCTTGAAATATATAATGTGCTGCTTATATCACTGGAAATGCTATTAAGTTTTTTTCAATAGAATAGATCATATATTTGGATTATTTGAATGTTACAACCTATGACTAAATTAAATTTCTTAGATAATGTAACTATTTTGACTGTATCTATTGCTCAGTTTAAATAATTTATTTACATATAAAATATAAGATTTTGATGATAACCATATTAAATAACTAATACAGCTTCAGTTAATTTTACTGAGATCAATAGCATTTTATTACTATTAGAACAATGTAGTTATATTATATGGCTTAACCTTAAGCCAGAGGTTCTTTCTCTTTGATCAATCATTCATCATTTAATAAATTAAACTGAGCTATTTTAATTTCAGTACTGTCAATATATTTTAGACCAGGGGCGGAGTCAAGATGGTAGACTGTAGCCAGCTTTTTACAGAAGCTCTCATCCAGAAGGAGGCTTAAAGGCCACAAGTTTAGCAAAGGAGCTGATGGTTTTCAGCAGAGCTGAGAGAGAAGATTGAAGAGTGCACTTCAACCTTCCTGAGGAGAGCTGCAACCCCAAAAATACAATCAAAAGGTACAAACTCCACCACCTAGCGGACAGGAGTCCCCTCCCCCACAAGAAGGGCTCACAGTTTACTCCATGCAAACAAGCAAGAAGTGTTCAAACATCCTCCCACTCTATCCCACGGGAGAGACCCCCTAAAAACTGTACCTCCTACCCCTGCTGGAGTGCCATGGCACCCTCCTGCCAGGCATAAAACTGTAAAACTGTATAAAACTGTATATATTCCCCACCCGCAACATTGAACTCCAAGGATTCCCCCTCCCCACCCTGAGGTCTGAAGGATTGTTACCTACGGAGTCCAGATTCTTGGGCATTTCCTTGAGAGAAGTGGAGGGGAAAAGGGCTGGTGCTGCTCTCTGCTGACTGTGGCACAGGTGTGAGGAGAAGAAAGTTGGCTTGGAGAAAGCCATAAAGCAACAGTGGCATCCTGAGCTGTGAACTGATGCCATTCCAGATATGCAAATCTCATCTCTCTGGGCAACCAGAAGTTACGGACAGGCAGAACCTGGAATGGACTTGGTGACTTTTGTAAGTAAACAGACAATTAGCACCAGCCCTCAGGGGAATACAGCTGAGACAAAGGCAGTAGGCAGGGAGAGACAGGAGTTGACACCTGAGTGTAAACCCTAATTGCTTGCTACCCAGAGCTGAATGCAGCCTGTGACTAGCCAGGACAGAAGCCTAATTTAAAAACACAAGCCCCTCCCCCCCGCACCAGACGCAGATTTCCGGCTGATTTTGGGTAAACCCCAGAAGCAGTTGCCTGCTAGAGTGAATAGAGTCACAGACCCCGGGAATTACGAGTGACTGGGTGCAAGGTGGGGAAGGAGGTATTAACCTTCCCAGACTAACCCATTTGCCAGGTGGGTCCTTTTGCCCTCACGGAGCCCTGGAGCAAGTTAATCTGAGCTGCAAGTAGACTCCTCTTATCTAGCTGCTGGAGACATTTGAACTCTTCTACCTGGAACTGGTGCTGCCTGGGACAACTGATTTGGACCCCTTAAAATGGGCAGACCACCCAGGGAGTATTCAAAGGGGCACCCTGGGTGTATAATTGAGGGAAGGTTTGATTTTCCTTGCGCAATTGTTATTTGTACAGGGTGGGGCGACCTAATTACTGGTATTTCTCCATAGCAGAGACTTCAACCAAAAGTAACTGAATCACTAGGGTAGGACAGAAACCAGCTGAAAATAAGACAGAGCCACTTAGCCCCACCACACCAAGCAGGTCCCCAGTCTCTCAGGCTGTAACACCATACAGGTCTTTGACAAACCTCAAGGGGAAAAGTCAAACGGGGTAAAATAATCATGAGGTTGAATCAGCGGAAAAGCTCTGGTAATATGAATAACCAGAGCAGATCAACACCTCCAAGAAACAATGTGGCTGGTAATACAAATAACCAGAGTAGGTCAACCCCTCCTCCCCAAGAAAGGATGTGGCAGACGAAACTGAAGATCCCCTATATAAACAGATAGCTGAGATGTCAGAAATTGAATTCAGAATTTGGATTGCAAATAAGATTAAGAGAATAGAGGCAAAGATAGAAGTAGAAATTCAGGAGCATTCCAAAAGTTCACTCAAGAATTCAACAAATTCAAAGACAAAACCACCAAAGATTTTGAAACATTAAGGCAAGAGATTGCAGCCCTCAAAGATCTGAAAAATACAGTAGAATCTCTTGGTAACACAGTGCAAGAGGCAGAAGAAAGGATCCTAGATGTAGCAGACAAAGCTTCTGAATATGTCTAAAGAGAATCAGAAATGGAAAGCAAAAATGGATCATTCTCTCAGAGAGCTCTGGAACAATTCGAAGAAAACTAATATTTGCCTTATAGTAATCCCTGAAGGCAATGAAGTTGCTTTGCAAAACACAGAGGCTCTTCTTTATGAAATTATGAAAGAGAACTTTCCATATATGTCAAGAGATCCTTAAATTCATATTGCAGACAGCTTCAGAACCCCAGCATGACTCAACCCGAATAAGACCTCCCCCAGACACATCATATTTACTTCACTGAAGTTAATATGAAAGAGAAAATCCTGAAAGAAAGATGTAAGAAAACCATAACCAACAAGGGGAAGAATATTAGAATAACCGCAGATCTCTCTGCTGAAACCTTTCAGGCAAGAAGAGGGTGGTCATCAACATTTAATCTCTTAAAGCAAAATAACGTTCAGCCCAGGATCGTGTATCTGGCTAAACTGAGTTTCATTTATGATGCAAGAATTAAATACTTTAATGACATCAATGTGTTGAAGAAATTTTCCATAACTAAGCTATCTCTCCAGAATATTCTCAGACCTATTCTCCATAATGAACAGTGCAATCCTCCACCACAAAAGTAAACTAACTCAGAAATTATTGATCAAACTCCAACTTCTACAGTGGCAAAAGGATTAAAAACGTCCACTGGACTTTTGAACAACGCAATACCTAAAATTTTATCAGGCTTAACAATAATTTCAATCAATGTGAATGGCTTAAATTGTTCTCTAAAGAGGCACAGATTGGCTGATTGGATACAGAAACTCAGACTAGACATCTGTTGTATACAAGAATCTCACCTTACCTTAAAAGACAAATATAGAGGGAGGGAAGAAGGGCGGTTCGGTGGTGGGAGGGTGACCAGAAAGATCACCTATATATCTGTCTAACAAGACTACAAGTGAACTTTTCTAGAACTAGAATATAAATGTTTTGATACAACGACTAAGCAAATGACATGAAATCTATGTTAACCAGCTTGATGAAAGTATTTCAAATTGTATATGAAAACAGTACAATGTATCTCATGTTTGCAATAATGTATACAGCTATCAATTAATAAAAAAAAAAGACAAAAAAAAAAAAGACAAATATAGACTCAGGGTGAAGGGGTGGTCATCTGTATTCCAGGCTAATAGAAAGCAGAAAGAAGCAGGTGTTGCAATTTTATTCTCAGACACAATAGGTTTTAAACCAATAAAAGTAACCAAAGATAAAGATGGCCACTTTATATTTGGTAAGGGTAATACTCAATATGATGAGATCTCCATTATCAATATCTATGCACACAACTAGAATGCACCTCAATTTATAAAAGAGACTCTAACTGGCAAGAGCAACTTGATCTCCCCCAGCTCCATCATAGATGGAGCTTTTAACACTCTTCTGGCAGTGTTGGATAAATCCTCCAATAAGAAGCTTAGCAAAGAAATCTTAGATTTAAATTTAACTATTCAACTTTTGGACCTATCAGACATCTACAGAACATTTCATCCTAACAAAACTGAATACACATTTTTCTCATCAGTCCATGGAACATACTCCAAAATTGATCACATCTTAGGCCACAAATCTAACCTCAGCAAATTTAAAGGAATAGAAATTATTTCATGCATCTTCTCGGACCATCATGGAATAAAAGTTGAACTCAGCAACAACAGGAATCTGCAGACCCATACAAAAGCAAGAAAGCTAAATAACCTTATGCTGAATGATAGATGGGTCAGAGAGGAGAACAAGAAGGAAATTACCAAATTTTTAGGACAAAATGATAATGAAGATACGAATTATCAGAACCTCTGGGATACTGCAAAGGCAGTCCCAAGAGGGAAATTTATAGCATTGCAAGCCTTCCTCAAGAGAACAGAAAGAGAGGAAGTTAACAACTTAATGGGACATCTCAAGCAGCTGGAAAAGGAAGAGTATTCCAATCCCAAATCCAGCAGAAGAAAAGAAATAACCCAAATTAGAGCAGAATTAAATGAGATTGAAAACAAAAGGATTATAGAACAGATCAACAAATCAAAAAGTTGGTTTCCTGAAAAAATCAACAAAATCAATAAACCTTTGGTCAACCTAACCAAGAAAAAAAGAATAAAGTCTCTAATCTCATCAATCAGAAATGGTAAAGATGAAATAAAAACAGATCCTTTGAAATTAAAAAAATCCTTAATGAATATTACAAGAAACTTTATTCCCAGAAATATGACAATCTAAAGGAAATTGACCAATACTTAGAAGCACGTCATCTCCCAAGACTTAGCCAGAATGTAGTGGAAATGTTGAACAGACCTATATCAAGCTCTGAAATAGCATCAAGTATACAAAATTTCCTTAAAAAGAAAAGCCCAGGACCAGACGGCTTCACGTCAGAATTCTACCAAACCTTTAAAGAGGAACTAGTACCTATACTACTCAACCTTTTCCAAAACATAGAAAAAGATGGTATACTACCCAACACATTCTATGAAGCAAATATCACCCTGATCCCCAAACCAGGAAAAGACCCAACAAGAAAAGAAAACTATAGACCAATATCACTGATTAATATTGATGCAAAAATATTCAACAAAATCCTAACAAACAGACTCCAGAAACACATCAAACAAATTATACACCATGACCAAGTGGGTTTTATCCCAGGATCTCAAGGATGGTTCAACATATGTAAATCTATAAATGTAATTCATCACATAAACAAATTAAAAAACAAAGACCATATGATTCTTTCAACTGATCCAGAAAAAGCTTTTGATAATATCCACATTCCTTCATGATCAGAACACTTAAGAAAATTGGTATAGAAGGGACATTTCTTAAATGGATAGAGGCCATCTATAGAGAAAAAGCTTTTGATAATATCCACATTCCTTCATGATCAGAACACTTAAGAAAATTGGTATAGAAGGGACATTTCTTAAATGGATAGAGGCCATCTATAGCAAACCCACAGCCAATATTGTATTGAATGGAGTTAAACTGAAATCATTTCCACTCAGATCAGGAACAAGGCAAAGTTGCCCATTGTCTCCATTGTTCTTTAACATTGTAATGGAAGTTTTAGCCATCACAATCAGGGAAGAAAAAGCGATTAAGGGTATCCATATAGGATCAGAAGAGATTAAACTTTCACTTTTCACAGATGATGTGATTGTATATCTGGAAGATAACAGGGATTCTACTACTAAACTCTTCGAAGTAATCAAGGAATACAGCAGCATCTCAGGTTACAAAATCAACACTCATAAATTAGTAGCTTTTATATACACCAACAGCAGCCAAGCTGAAAAAACAGTCAAGAACTCTATTCCACTCACAGTAGTGTCAAGGAAGATGAAATATTTTGGAGTTTACCTAACAAGGGACGTGAAAGATCTCTATAAAGAGAACTATGAAACTCTCAGAAAAGAAATAGCTGAAAATGTTAACAAATGGAAAACATACTGTGCTCATGGCTGGGAAGAATCAACATTGTTAAAATGTCAATAACTACCCCAAACAATATATAATTTTAATGCAATCCCTATTAAAGCTCCACTGCCATACTTTAAAGATCTAGAAAAAATAATACTTCATTTTATATGGAATTAGAAAAAACCTCAAATAGCAAAGACATTACTCAGGAACAAAAACAAAGTAAGAGGATTTACATTACCAGACCTCAGACTATACTAAAAATGGATAGTGATCAAAACAGCATGGTACTGGCACAAAAACAGAGATGTAGATGTATAGAACAGAATAGAGAGCAAGAGATGAATCCAGCCACCTACCGTTATCTGATCTTTCACAAGCCAATTAAAAATATTGAGTGGGGAAAAAATTCCCTATTTAACAAATGGCGCTGGGCTAACTGGATGGTGTCCTGTAGAAGACTGAAACTAGATCCACACCTTTCACCATTAACTAAGATAGACTCTCACTGGATTAAAGATTTAAACTTAAGACATGGAACTATGAAAATACTAAAGAAAGCGTAGGGAAAACACTTGAAGAAATCAGCTTGGGTGAAAATTTTATGAGGAAGACCCCTCAGGCAATTGAAGCAATGTCAAAAATCCACTTTTAGGACCTGATCAAACTAAAAAATTTCTGCACAGCCAACAACACAGTAAATAAAGTGGGTAGACAGTCCTCAGAATGGGAGAAGATATTTGCTAGTTATGTCTCTGGCAAAGATTTAATAACCAGAATCCACAGAGAACTCAAATGTATTAGCAAGAAAAAAACAAGTGATCCCATCTCAGGGTGGGCAAGGGACTTGGATAGAAATTTCTCTAAAGAAGATAGGTGCATGGCCTACAGTTATATGAAAAAATGCTCTCCATCCTTAATCATCAGAGAAATGCAAATCAAAACTACTTTGAGGTACCACCTAACCCCAGTAAGATTAGCCCACATCACAAAATCCCAAAACCAGAGATATTGGCATGGATGTGAAGAAAAGGGAACACTTCTTCACTGCTGGTGGAAATGCAAATTAATTCGTTCCTTTCGGAAAGACATCTGGAGAAAACTGAGAGAACTAAAAATCGACCTGTCATTTGATCCTGCAATTCCTTTATTAGGTATATATACAGAAGACCAAAAATCTAATTACAACAAAGATATTTGTATCAGAATGTTCATTACAGCCCAATTCATAATTGCTAAGTCATGGAAGAAACCTAAATGCCCGTCGACCCATGAATGGATCTATAAATTGGGGTATATGTACAGTATGGAATACTATGCAGCCCTAAAGAAAGATGGAGACTTTACCTCCTTCATGTTTATATGGATGGAATTGTATCCAATGTACATAGCCCTATTTTGAAACTAATTCATAGCTTTTATAGAAATGTCATAACCTAATTATAGCCTTAGAATATGGAGGGAGGGAGATTGGTGGGGTCACCTCTATGGTTTATCTTACAAGGGGACAAGTGAATCTTTCTAAAAGCCAAGTATTAATGTCTTAACTCAATAACTAAGAGAATGACATGAAGGTTATGTTAACCAGTTTGATGAGAGTATTTCAAAATGTATATGAAAACAGCACACTGTACCCCATGGTTGCATTAATGTACATAGTTATGCTATAAGAAATTAAAAAAAAAGGGTTGGGAAAGAACTAGAACAAAGAAATCCTAAGAAAAAAAAATACATATATATAGGACCTGGAGTTGATCTATGAATTCTTATTCTTACTAGTTATTTGCAAATAAAGAATTTCAACATTTAGCAAGATGTGGTTCAAAAGTGATAATGGTTACCTAAAATATACCAAATAAATGTATTCTTATTGTATTTAACTTGTAACAAATTAGACTTAAAAAACTATCCTTTCCATTGTAGAATGGAAAAAGACTGAGAAGTTAGATTACATTTAGAATAGCCTTGATAGTTTGTGGTAAAGTTTCTAACCTGCTGTGGTATTTATATGCAGTACTCCCTGAAATTTTACAAACAAGTAAACAGATGGATTACAATCCATCATAGTATATTAACTCCCATTTGAGAAATTCAGTATACTCAATGTATTCAACTAATGTTATTGAACATCTATGAGACATAGGAACCATGATAGGCCGGTTAATATATATTTAATATATTATTTATATTTATAATATAAATAAATATAGAGTCCTTTGAGAATGGAGAGACAAAAATATGAGTTCTTTCTAGGGGAATATGAAAAGGCATCATTGTAGAGGAGATTCTAGATAACACATATCTCTTTAAAAAGCCTTCCCTGATTCTCTTCTGCATGGCTAGTTGTGTTCAAAGAAGAATCATATCTGAAATTTCCTAAGGCAGCACCAAAAATAGGTTTTACCCTTTAACTATCTGCTGCTTAAATGTAGCAAGACCTGAAAAGGTGTCATTATGGAGAATATATTCAAGAGCAGTAGCTACTACTGTCTCTGCAGCCCCCGATCATGTCAGGGGCTTCTATTATATCCTGCCCACTTGGCAATGTCTCTTAGAGAATATTCTGTTTGCCTACCCCCAAAAAACTGTTAAATCTTTGGGGCAGAGAAATTCAGCAGTCTTTATGTTCTCAGTCTTATAGATATAGATATTAAAAACCCTCTATAAAACTGGCTTAACTAAATTAGGGGTGGGCACCTTTTTTTTTTTTACTTTGCTGCACATCAAAAGAATAAGAGTTGCCTTGAGCCACACATTAAAAGTCAAACACTAAGGAAAGCTGATTAGCAAAAAAAAAAAAAAAAAACCCGGGAGAAAAAGTTGCATGCTTACTTTCTGTGGTATCCGACACCGCAGATGACCAAAAAATGTCCTCACAAAATTAGCAAATGTCCTGCAGGTCACATGGGGAAATGACTTCAGAGGGAAGGAAGAATTTGTAAAAAGTATAGAGTCACAAAAAACTCTAGTGAGTGTGGGGAAGAGTTTGGGCAGCATGCACACATGGAGGGACAGAGGCTGTGTGGAAAGCAGGAGCAGGGAACTTCTGGAGTCAAAATAACCCTTGTGTGAGCAGAGTTCTGGTCCCCACAGGCATCTAAGGGCTGTTTTAACATAGCAATGCCATAATATATAGCACAAATATAAAGTCTAAGAGTATATCCCAGTCATTAAACAAGGGAAAATAAGATACGGGTAAGAGTTAAAGCTGCGGCAGGAACGTCAGAACCGAGAGAGAAAGCAGGTTCAAGAGACATTTCCGAGGTAAAGCAGACACGGTGTGTGCCTATATTGCATAGAGAATTATTTAATGAGATTAATAATTTGTTAAACGTGGAAGATGCAAATGACTAAAGGAGAAGGTACACAGACAAATTAAGCGTGCCTCACTCCTGTCAGAATTGGCCACTGACAGAAAGATTGTATTTGGATTGAAAAAACAAATGACTGAAAAGCTTTGAGGAGTACATTAGGATGACAGTCACCAGAAACAGGGAGTGTCAAAGAGCACTTAGAATGGGTGTTTGGACTTGGAAAATGAGAAGCAATCATTAGCAGATGGAAATCATCTCAGGAGGGTGTTGAGTCAATGATCAAACTGCAAAGATTCAGGGATGAGGAGACTAGAGGAAAGAAGGGCTAACCCTCCTTCACAAAACTCCTAACACTCAGGGCAAAGCCCTGAAGGGAAGGTACAATTGAAGGAAGGTCTGTTTGTCTTGCTCTGGGTTTTGCTCTTCCTTCCACACAAAGTACAGTGTTTTGAGTACATTGATAAGCAGAAGGAAAGAAGGAAAGGGAGGGCTTGAAAATAAAAGTAATAAGCAGACATCTGTGAAAATAGCATAAAAATAATTAATATCAAAGAATCATTGAAGTCAAAGGACTAAAGTACAGTTTTAATTTTATATAATCTTAAAACCAAAGCAATTTTTATCTCAGGCTTAGCATGCTGTTTCCAATGAATGATTCCAACAGGCTAAGATTTCACTATACAATATGGCTGTGCCAGAATGATTTCTGTGGAACAAATATCAGTGGTTTATCGAGATCTTATTTCATTTTCTCCTGTCTAAGCACATTTGGGTTCAATTAGCCATTTTTTATTAACAAACACTTAAAAGGAAGAACAAAAAACCCTTTACTGCATGTATCAGAAAAGAGAAAGTCTGTCTTTCTACGCCTCAATCTCTGAGTAGAAGCTTCTTGCAGAATTAATGCAAATTTGGGGGATAAATGAAGTTTCCAGTTAATATTTCCTCCCTGCCTCAGCTACACTATTTGCACCTTTCTTATTCTAAGGAGATGCAGGGACGTAAACGTCGGTCTCTAAACATAAGTTGTGAGACTGTAAAGTTAACTTCAGTAGCCCATCAGCATACAAAAAAATTAAATAAATGAATAACAGGATTTAATTGACTCCTCTGCAACAAATGTTATGAGAAGTGGGAGGTTTTTCTCTTTGTATCCTTTATTTGTTCATGGAAACAGTCTGTCAATTACCATTTACTGGTCCATGTAAGCTAACTTAAGAAGACACACTTAATGAATAAGAGAATATCGATAAATAAGAATGTTCTTCTACCTAGTTTTGTGTTGACTGGTACCAGAAATATTTTTTATGATGTATCCTAGGTACAACATCCTCACTTTTTAAACTCCATGCATAATAGTAAAAATTTTCAAAGGCAAATTATCGAAGAATTAAGTACAGCATATTGAGATGAAAACTTCCCACAGTCTATCAGCTGCACTGCTATTTCATCCCAATTGTCAAGGTGAGATACTCATAAATCAAACTTTAAAAAATCCTATACCTACTCTCAAATACCAGTACTATAACATAATAATACACAAATATGTGAATGCATTTAAATTTAGTTTATATTCACCCTTCATAAGGTATATCTATCTGTTTAGTTTAAAAATTATAAAGTTTTATTGAAACAGCATTTGTGGGAAATGAATAACATTCTGAAAACCTTTTTTTAAACTTATATACTAAAGTAAATCCATAGCACATATACAAGCACACACACCAAAAATACTTTTTGGAAATATTTGCTTTAAAATTAATAGTCCATTTCTTAGGAGCAGACATATTTTCCCCACTAAATCTTGTATTTAGTTCACTGTCTTTATTTTCATCTTTCTCGTGGTTTTCCTGTACTTAATTACATTTTCTTGTTATAGTAGAAAGTAAATGTTACAGAAGTGAGGTTAAATCATATCTTCACTGTTTTCTATTTGTGTAACTCTAGGCAATTTAGGTAAGGCTATTTGTGTCCCACTTTAAGCAGAGAGATAATGGAACTCTTTATATAGTTACTGTTTGATCTTCAAAATGACCTGACATATGTAAAAGGCATTACATAAGGCCAAGGTCTCTTCTCACACAAAAGATGCCTTGGTAGCAATTAAAAAAAAAATCTGCATCATAGCCCTGCATATATATTGAAGAAGTATTTAATAAATATTTTGTTTCATCTCTCCTTCTTCTATATACCAGATTTGTGAATAACTGGGTATCTTAAAAATAATGGGACACTTTTTTTATTTTCTTCTATTTGAAAAATTCAAGAAGAAACCCAACACATTGTGTGTAATCTTAGGATTAAGTATAGAGCTTATCCTTCTTGAGAATTATGCCATCTATCCTATGCATATTATATAATTTTTTTAAAAAGTGGGGAAAATGTATTGTGCTTCCTACCATTTGGAATGCCCCCCAATAAACGTTTCGTGATTCAGCAGGTACTTCAGAACACTATAGTTTCTTAGGGCTGTCATGATGAAGAATAGTCAACTCTCCATAGAAGTGAGAGTTAGCTAATAAAATGCCAGGCACAGAGAGATTTTTTATATAAATCTCTTGGGATGAGAGCTCAAACAAGTGTTCTTCAATATCTTCATATCTACATATGTTTCAATAACTTTGCTGGTATAGAATTAATACATGTTTGATGGAGCTAGTTGTGAATTTACATAGAACCCTCCTCGTCTTCCTGATGCTGCCTGTGTTGCCATCACCATTGCTGTTCATAGCTGCTACTAATCATTTAATTAAGGGGGGGGGAGTTAAACTGACTTTGACAGTAGGAGCACCGAGGTGAGAAAAATGTGGTGTCTAATTTGATTCAATTAAGAAGGTTTTAAAAGATGTTAATCACTGGTATGTAATGACAACATAGCTGATTCAAATTGACATTTAAGGAAATGAAAAGAAATGGTGAAAGGAACAGAATTTTTCCCCCTAACTACAAAAAAAAAAAGGGTACTTTAGAAATACATCTGAGACCCTGCAGGGAGTCCTATTTAAACATGTGCTACCAATCATCATTCTCTCTACATAGCTGAAGTCTTAAAATACATAACATTTGGGAAATCCAGTGACATTGAATGGGAGAATATTTAAAAGAAGAAAATAATAGACAAATCAAGTAAGTCCTATACAAATAAAGTCATTTAGGATCGGTGTTTCAGAAACTCTTTTATAGACCTCAGACATTTCCACAGAATTTGCTGAGTTGCCCAGGAATGATAACCTTGACTTGCAATTTTCTTCCTCTTGTCACTTCAAATTAGACATTTAAAGCTTTTTCAGCAAAGGTTTTTGAACTGTAGATCATGAAATGGCTTTGATCTGACATGATTTTAAGACACAAATCTGTCAAAATTGCCAAATAAATAGAATTTGCAGACTATTATGGAATTTACAATCACTCTTTAAGATAGTTCCACTGAAGTTGGCAAAATAGTACCTGTTCAAAGGCCTAGAAACACATCACTTGTTACAAAATAACAGAAAGTCTATTGATATTAAGAAAACAAATCCAAGTATGAGCTAAATTGCAGCAAACAGAATTCATAATTGTAGAGCTCATTACCTAGCTTCATAATTCTGCATGGGTTACTTATCTGTTGAGGTATGACATTCTATCCTCATAAAGGACTACTGCCATTTCCTTGAGTATTTAGTCTAAGCCTATAATGTCTACATGACTCTCTAAGTTGTTCTAAAACAAATGCTAACATTCAGTGATAACAGCAATAATATTGATAATAATGTATAACATTAAGTTATTTTAAAAATAAAGTTAATTCTAAAATAAGTTCTTGGTTGGCTAAATGCTGCCCAAAAAGAACTTTGGGTTATAAGTGAGAAATACAGAAAAATACTTTCAAAAGAAAAGCAATTGTCTACACCAATTAATAAAGTCTGATTTCTTTGAAATTTTGTGGCTTCTAACTTCTTTAGGTAGGTAAAATTTTCACAAAGTTAAACCTAAGAAAGTACTCAGTGAAGAGGGAACAACATGTTACATAAAACTTTCTTTCTAGAGTTGCAGTATTACATTAGTTTCAAATAGATACAGATGATCATATTTTGGGTATTATGTTTGTTTCCTTGCTTGAAATTATTCTGCACTATTTGCAAGAGTGCACCTAAATATAGGAGGCTGTGAATTATTCATATAAACTATGTGGAATTAAGATATCTGTTTATGGGGAGAAACATTAAACTCTAAAAATACAGATATTGATGATTTTTAGATGCTTTTATTGAATAAGCCATGGAAATGATTTAAAATTCTACAGAGCATATTAATTTACAGGTTGCTTGTATCCTAGGTAGTAATTATCCTTAATATATTGCTATGTCTTTCAGTTTATAATTTTAACTCAATGAATCCAAATAAAACAGATATGTGTTTAGCCTAATTCAAATTGCTGCTTTGTACCAAAATCTTCCCTAAATATTCTGAGTATGTGACTTTTCTCTCTGTCAGTTTCACACATAGTAGCGCTTCATCAGCACTTGATCATTCTCCTTTATGTCTCAGAGTATCGTCTGCCTATTGACACTGTAAATATTCTGAAAGAAAAGATTGCATCATAAAAAAGAATCATCAACAAAAAGTTAGAGATTTTAGAGTTTAACAATCTAGATTTGAAGATCTCTAATTTTAAATTTAGGATTGCCTTAAGAACTCATTTAAAAAAGAAAACATTCTATTACAACACACATCATAAGAAAAATAAGTAAGGAATTTGCAAGCTGAAAAAGAAGGTCTAACTAAGGCTGTTCACAGACTTTTTTCTTCCATTTCAATTGAAATTCTGTGAAATCCATTGGTGGCCTGTATCTAGAGTAGAAAGTAGAGGGGAACCACCATAACCAGATTTGGGGCCAGCACAGTGGGGACGGTAGGGAGAAAAGACCAGAGTGTTTATTCTTTTCCTAGTGCATTCATTCTGCTCTCCAAGTCTGTGCGACATTTCTGCTCCTTGATCCTCTCCATTTAGAAATTAAGCTCCCTATCAAGTTGCCTCAAGGACAAAACTGCACTCTCAGAGTTTCAGCCTCACTTAGAATGTTGGTGTTGTCTGTCACTTGAGTCCTAGCCTCTTGTGCCCTGCATATAATTCAAAATCTGAACATAATCTTAAAGGCCACTTTAAAGGTTAAAACTATAAATCTAGACTAAGAACTGAGCCTTTGCTCAGCTCTTACTCATTTCATATACATTTATTATACATCTACCATGTTACAGACATTATATACAACTCAAGATGACACAGACGTAGATGATGTATTCTCTACCTGCGAAGTAGGCTGACATGCTAAACAAGAGAAACAGGTAAGCCAATGCTGTAACAGTGTATGTAATAGGTGTTTGTGAGAGTAACAGAAAGTACAGAAAGAAATTTAGCTAACTCAGGCAAGAGAACAGGAAAGGGCTGTCTCGAATCAAAGTTCATATTACAGAAGTAGGGAAGCTGGCCCTGTATCAAGATAGAAAAAAAAGGGATAGAAGTGTGAAATAGCAAGATGCGCTGTGTTATTGGTAAAAGTTTCATGTGGAGGAATAGAGGGATGTGATTCTGGAAAGATTAGACAAAAATAAATCATTTAAGAACCTGAGTGAATCTACAGACTCTGCACTTTATACGTAAAACATTAGAAGTCTGTGCAAGAGAATGGTAGAATCATACTTATACTTTAGAACGCTGTTAAAATGTGAAAGAGCAATACATGATCATTTTTTTACTTTTAACTTTAAAAGTAAAATTAATTTATCCATTTGTGCCAACTCACTCAAGGCCAATTTTAGTGGTTAAATTTTGCTCCAATCAAATGATGCTATAATTCTTCTTCCCATTATCTTTTCAGAAGAAAACACCCTTCAGGATCTCAATAATGTCCTTGACCTCTTTGAATGAATGTTGAAAGTCTCCAAATTTTAAATTCACATCTCAGGAGAGAAAAATGAAAAAATGCTACAGCATTTAAACCTTCAGATCTTATGACACAAAAAGGAATTAATGGAAACTTCTTTAGAAAAAAAATCATGTAGCCAGCCTGAATCTGTGGGTGTGAGGTGGAAGTCATATGAGAGACACAGTTGTATTATTTATTTCTAAAATGTCAGAGTCCTTGACCTAAATGCTGAGCCTTCTCATTTTATAAAATAAATACAATAGTAGTTCCATTCACACTCCAAATAAACAAATCACACCATTGCTCACGTTAACTTCTCAGTAGTCTATCTGGAAAGAAGCAACATACAGGATCTTTTAAAGATATTCTTTTACAATTGCCTTCTTTATAATAGACCTGGATAAATTGATTAATTCCTATCTAAACCTGCCTTAACAAAGATCATATTTCTATTTAACCTTTGCAAATGACAAAGTCTCCTAATGTCAAACTACTGGTGCAAAGAGCTTTCAGACAGAAATGTGATATATCTGTGTTGATTTAGGGCCTTCTGAGTTTTAGAGTATAGTATTATCATAATGTTATACACACACACACACTCCAAAGAAAATCCCAAACTAATTTTGTGAAAACCACACAAATAGAAGTCCTGGTGTACATTTAAACATTTTGGCTCCCACCTACTTAGAACAGACTTAAGAATATAAAAATATATAACCATTGCCAGAATTTGATCTTGAACAGTGAAAAAGCTTCTTTATATACCAGAGTTTTCAATCAACTTATCCTTCTATATGATAAATAGTAGCATTATGATTAGGTAGTATAATAGAATGATTTACTGATGTTATGATTATCTTTCATAACATGAGAGCCTTGATATTTATTTCAATAACTCAATGCACATTATTACTGGAATTCAGCAGGAAAATTGTTTTCCATTTAAATATATCTATTTATGTTATTCTATATAAATATTTTATAAGAATTATTGTGTTTTAATAAAGTTTGGTAGTATTTTTTATCTGACTGAAAATATGTCTGAATTTAATCTAATCAGTGAGAAAAAATGAGTCAATTTCCAAAAAAATTTAGTTTCTTCAAAGTTTAGATAGGATTTTTGTTTGTTTTTTAAGATAATTTTTACTACATGTATTTGAAGTTTACAATATGATGTTTTGGAATATATATAGGTAGTAAAATGGTTGTTATAGTGAAACAAATTAAGGTATCTATCATTTCAGTTTTTTTTTTGTGACAAGAGCAGCTAAAATCTACTTATTTAACAAAACTCCTTAATTTAATACAATTTTATTAACGTTAGTCCTCATGTAAACCTTATTATTGCCATGTTAGTTTTATTAGTAGTTTCTGGGGGGAAAATCACTTTTTGTGTCATTACTTAAGAACACAACCATTTCTATATGGTAAGACTATTAAAATCACTTAATTGCATAAGACCTAATAAACTCTTATTTTTATGGATCTGAATGACTCATACAATAATTACTTTCCACACATGGTAATTTTGGTAATATTTCATCACATGCTGTCTGAACAAATTTAGGTTTGTTTCCTAGTGGGATATTCCACAGCTCCTAGTAACCATAATTGAGAGAACAAGGAAAGATTTCTGATGCAAATCAACATCTCGATATTCCTCATTTGTTCTTTTAGTATTCGGGCCATGATAACTTTGAAGGACAAAAATTTCCTCTCTCCTAAAGGATTCCAAGATACACATTAATTTGTAACCATAGAGCGGTCAACTGTCTTAAAATCAATATTGTAACCATTAGATTTTTAGAAGGAAGACCTGAGGAATTTAAAGAAAATGTGAGTAATGATAGGGTAAGATCACCAAGAAATATTACAAAAAGATACATGTTAAGGGGTAAATGAATTGATTCCACTTCCTCTAGTAATTCTGACAGGAAAGAAAGGGAGTATAGAATAATATTCAGAAGTAGAGGGTATCCTAAAAGATGACTGGTATTGGAAAAAGACTAAATATCACATATTCAGATATTCTGTGAATTATAAAAAGAGATGCTTAGTACCTTTATTATCACATTCACATTTCTAGCTCAGGACTCAAAATCTCTGGCTGCATTCTTTTTGCCACTTGTTTTCATGTTGTATGTTGTTCATATTATACTTATGTTATTGTATTTTTTTTTTTTTTGAGACGGAGCCTCAAGCTATCCCCCTGGGTAGAGTGCCATAACATCACAGCTCACAGCAACCTCCAACTCCTGGGCTCAAGCGAGTCTCCTGCCTCCACCTCCCAAGTAGCTGGGACCACAGGCACCCGCCACAACGTCCGGCCACTTTTTGGTTGCAGCCATCATTGTTGTTTGGAGGGCCCGGGCTGGGGATTCGAACCCGCCACCTTAGGTGTACATGGCTGGCGCCTTAGCCGATTGTATTATTTTTAATAAAATATAATACATTCAGCCCTCATAGGTACCTTTTGTATGATAGTTATTAGAGAGATGGTTAAAAGTAAGATGCCAAAAACTGTGGGTAAGAAAGAAAGTAGTTTGGAAAGTAGTTTAGGAAGAAAGTAGTTTGAATGAAGGCTGAAGAAGGCTATATATGCTTCTTCAAGAGGGCAGAAGGCCAAAGCGGTACAGGGAGGCCAATCCCCATAGCAGGACGGCATGTTTGACTCAGTTATTCAGGCTACATCTGTATAAAGGAGCTTAAATAGTATCTTTGTTCAAACTCATATATTTGAATATCCAGAACTTATTTTCATGTAAGTCCATCTTCTCTACTGGTAACGATTTTCAAGAAAAATGTGTTATTAGAGTAGAAAACACAGAAACAGTTATTGAATTAGAATAGCTGTTTCCTCCAGTGTTATCTGTCTTTCCTATCATAATATTCAACCCTCGCAGGGAGGTCTTCTTATACAAACAGCCTTGTTCTAAGCTTGGTATGTGCATCAACTTATTTAATATTTTGGAACACTGCACAGTATATATTATAAGAAAGAAAGAAAAGAAAATACCCTTTCTTCATTATTTTTATAAATGAAGAAAGTGAAGTGCATAGATCAATTTGCATTAAATGTACGTGGGTGGTAAGTGGGAGGGCTGAGACTCCAACCCAGACAGCAGCTTCCAGATGACCATGGGAAGGGAGCCTGGGAAGCAAAAGAAATGCCTTGAAGGTGTTGTGAAGATACTTGTAATTTATATTCTTGTTCTAATAAGGTTTCCATTTTTCTTTTAAAATGGTCACAAGTTAATTAACTTGAGGATAGCTTGAAAATGCTTTAATAATGGTAGGATAAACTGCTCTAGATTCTATCTGTTCCTGAGTTTAAGTGAAGAGCATAGAGAATTTTTAAGGTATATTTCCTTATTTCATTCACATAAATAAGTATCAAAACACAAAACTTCATATTTTGTGATAAGAAGTTTAAAGTAGATTAGGAGGTCAGAGAAGAGAGAATTGCTTGTTTTGACATAGATCCCAGAGGACATTGCCAAATGGTACGTGTAACTTGGAGAAAATTTTTGTGGTGCCATGAATAAGAGCACATGGGAATATGTTAAACCATATTCATGGTCATTGCCTCTTCCTTTGAAAACTGTTAAATGTAAAGAAAGACAATTCATTGGTCTTTCTTAAGAACACATTTTCAAATGTCCTGGAGTTCCCCAGAGATACTCCAGTGATCTTTCACAGATAAGTTTACTCCATCACTTAATATAGAGATTATATGTAAAGTTTCAACTTCAAAGGAAAAGATCAGCTGTGGAAAACAATCTAAGCTCACATCTGTAATTGTAGCACTTAGGGAGGCCAAGGCAGGCATATCACATTAGCTTTTGTAGTTCCAGCTACTCAGGAGGCTAAGGCAAGAGGGTGGCTTGAGCCCAGGAGGTTGAGGTTGCTGTGAGCTATGATGACACCACAGCACTCTACCCAGGTCAACAGAGTAAGACTCTGTTTCAAAAAAAAAGAACATAATTTTATATTGTAATTTGAACATTTTGTAAATTGAATGAGTAAATGAGTACAAACTGAAACCTTTTGTTAATATATTTTGTGTTTAAAATATATATAACTGCCTGCAGGTTAAATATTATCAGGCATCATATACATAAACAGCTTCTACCTAAAGCCTAGAACTCTAAGTATAAATAAAATAAAAACTCAGTACTGGATACAAAAACCTTGGATATCTCTAAGCATACAAATGGCAAGTTGGATATAAAGTGGCAATGTAAAATAACCAAATAAAAGTTAAGATAATTCTCTGTGACATATTTTTAACAGAATTTTGGAGACAAAGAGATAAAAATAGAATGTATCTTTGGTACAAAGCATTTCCCTCATGGATGCGATTCCTTTTGTGAGACAATCATGTTTCCCTGCTTTTCTCCCTGAGGCCTTTCCACAGTCTAGGCAGAAGGAGCCTTGTTCTACATCCATACCGGTCCTTCAGTGAAGAACCCAGTCTATTTTACAGAAAAAAAATTTTTTTTAACTATTTCCTCCATAGTAACTTAAGAATATTGTTGAAAAATTTTTATTCATAAATTTATAAAAATCATTAAATAACTTGCTAAGGCAGAAGCAGATGCACTGCTCAAATCATCCTTTCTTTGGGGCATTTTTTACATGAAGTGAGGGTTAGAAACTTTTATTTTAAATATGTGAGAAAGAGAATGTGTGTATTCACAGTCATGCATAAGCCCCACTTGGAGTAGTAACATAGGTGAAGAAGAAAAAAGAAATCTAAAAAACTGCTAAAGTCAACTCTTGATATAAACCACCTAGCCATGCAGAAAGAGAATAGAGTTCAATTCATTCTCTAAAGATGTAACTTTATAACTCAAACAACAACCATTGTTGAAGGTGCATAATGTGACAATCTCCATAATGGAAATGCCATACTGGGCTGGAATTGAACCAAATGACACATAACAGACCCGTTTTCAAGACTTGAGTATTTTTCAAAGTTTAACGCAAGGGCCACTTTTACAGTGAAGCTTTTTCTGGCCCCTTAGCACATAGAATTTTTGTCTATCTTTAAGCAGTGTGATCGTCATTATTTAATATACATTCTCTCTCTCTCTCTATCACACACACACACACACACGCACACACACACATACACGCACACATACAGGACTATGATATGCTCATAGTGGAATATAATTGTTCGAAACGTCTTTGAGTTTTCATATGACCACCCCATGACCATATAACCCTCAGAACAAAGTGCAATGCTCAACTTGCATCACACATTATATGTATTTATTGACAGTGATTGATGAAACTAGTTGTGGTTCCTTATCTTCTCATCCCCAATTCCTTCTGAAAATAGTAATACAGTGGGACTTCTGTAAGTTGATTACCCAAGTGACTTTAAAAAACTGGTTGACATATGAAGGTAGTAATATAAGGAACTAGGCCTACTGTACTGGTATGCACATGTGATGTATGTCTGGTCTATAAAAGTTAGGTCAAGGTAGCAAGGTGGTCAGTATAGGAAGGTGGTCAGCTAAAGTTCTACTATATATGCTTGTAGAAGATAAAATTGGCCATTTTCAGAATGCCTTCCTATTTTCTGCAATTATATTCTATAGCTTCCCTATAAATCTACACACTAACTGTTTCATCACTATTCATCCAATTAGAGATTGTTTCTTTTAGTAAGATTTTCCCAATCATCTTTCAACTTCTTTACACAGTTTCAAACTGAATGAAATTCCATCCTAAAGAAAGGTTAGTACATCAGGGGTCTGGCATATAAATACATTTTAATAATCACTGAATTTTGTCGCATTCAATTTCTGCATAATTCAGATTTTCTATTTATCATTATGTTTCCATTAGAACAAAGTTGAGGCACAATCTAACACTGCCTATTTCTCTTGCTTTCAAACTTCTGTTTTTTAAACATTCATTTTAACCTTAGAAGCCTCTTTGGCTGGAGACTGACTTTATAGACACAATAAAGCATGATAACAAGACCTGGGACTGACTTGACCAACCTCAAAATACCTTTGTTCTACAGATTTACAGTTCTTTCTTAGCATAATAATTTGGCTGCTGGGGATAGTTTGCTAAATATTTCATCTACAAACCACCTGAATCACATCTTGTAATAAATTTTCTTTGCTACCTTAGAAATTGTTAGCAATAAAAATGTCTATTCCAAGTAATAGAGTTATGCCTACTTAATACTTTGAAAATATAAGAATAATATGAAACTTTTTATACCTCAGGAAAGATAATCATAATGCTTCAGTGGAAATCCACAGAAATTTAAACTCATGATACATATCTGCCTAGTTTATACAAGATAATCCCAAGTTAGTGGATTCTTCTGATGCCACCTTCTAAACTGTACAATTTGGAAGATGGTATCCAGAAGACCATGCTGAGCTCCAAGCCAGCCTTGTATGGACTTGTCTACTGATTTCAATTCATACCAATATCTTCAAAATGATTATGTTTATAGAACTGAAAAATGATACCAGTCTCCTTGCTGTATGGATTTTCATATACTTTTTTGAGACCCACTTAATTTCTACTTAAGCTTAAACAAGTTCCCTCTCTGACAAGTATTTTCAGAATGTGTAAAAGAGGCACAATAATACTTATTTTTTTCCTATTATCTCACTTGGACGGTGTGAAGATCAATTAAAACACTGTTTCATGACACCTTTGAAAAGTGCTATAAACACAAGGTATTGCAATTTTGAGGATTAAGAAGTTGTAAGGGAAATTTTCAGTTCTGGAATTAAAGATGCATTGGAAGGTATTAGAATTATCTATAAAACCATGAATAATAATAATAATTTTAATTGCTATTTACAACTCATCCTGCTATCATCAAGACCACCAAACTTTTGTAGTAAAAGGCAAGTCCTCCTTATTTAACAACCCTAGAAAATGCAACAGTTAGTAGTACTTTCAACAGTCATATGAAAGGACAGACTGCATTATTTCTTAATTGCTACATAATATGCCAGACCTTTAGTAAGCTGGTTTTACACAAGGATTTCATTTGAACTTACAATTCTTTTTGTTTTTCAGTCTTAGAGCTAGATTTTTACTTCAATTATAATTTTGAGTCTTAATAAGCTTTATATAACTTCAATGTTTTTAAAAAGTTTAGGAAGATATTATCCATTCCTAATGCTCATAATATATTCTAATGTTCACAATATTACAATATGCATAATATTTTTATTTCATTGCCACTACTTCATTCATTTTTGTCTTTTTACCATGTGAACAGAAGTAAAAGATAAGAGAGATCTAAGACTCAAAATCAGTATTTCCTATTTCTCCAGTTTCTTCACATTGTCCAATATTGTTTTGACTTTTCCCTCATTATTATCTATTACTTCCAATGCCTGCTGATGTTTTTGGTAAGAGTGGGTATCTTTTGTCAGGCTTAAAATGTGGCTTCTCTATAACTGAAGCTTCAAGTTCAAATGTTGGTGAGTGTGTATCCCACAATTGTGAAATACGTGGCACAAGGATGAAAGGCATAAAAACAGACCTGTCAGGATTCTGAGTTCCTGTAAAAAAAATGAGTGCTAGGAAAGGTGGAGTTTTGAGGTAAAATAGAAACCATGCTTGCCATGGTCAGGAATTTACCCTCTATATTAACACCACTTGGTTTATCACAGAGAATTTCCATCATTGTTTCAAGAGTTATGTTTCCTTTGTGTTAATTTAGAAACTTGTAGTCCTCACAGTAGCTGCCGATGAAATCATCATCTTGGCTGTGTCAAGGTTCTTACAGCAGTATGTTGCAGCAAAATCACACTTTTTTTTTTTTTTTACCATCCCTCCAACCTTTCAGCTTAGCTTACTTTCTCATGTCTGGGTGTTCCCAATCAATCTTGGTTGTTATAGAAAGTTGATTAGAGATATTATGAACTCCCTCTTGCACTTTCTCTGCTGCCCAGTCCTTCCCATCAGTCTCTAGAATCCAGGCTTCATTTCTATCAGCTATCAGGAAACCATTGTTATAGTGGAAAATCAACCCACCTCTGTACAATTTCCACCCTGGCCATATTTTTCTAATAAATCAACAATGACATTGAGGGCATTTTCAGCTGGATCTGCTCTTTCAAGGCTAAGTCTGACAAGGTCCATTCCCAGCAGTGACTCTTCATTACGAACTTTTTCTCTTCCCCATACAGCTTCATTCCCAGTGCAAACTCCATGCTCACTAGCTCCAATTTCTGCCTCCCATACCCATACTGGGCCATTAAGGACAACAGCATATGTTTTAGGAACTTGATTGACTTATGTGTATACACTTAATGTTTTCCCAGGTTATCATGAACTGCAGCAAACAAACTACCTTCTGTACTTCATCGCAGAGTCTATCTGAATTTTTTCCAAAAATAATCCTATTATCAACTGTTGTTGGAGGTAATGCCACGAAAGTGTCCCAGGAAAAAGGTTCCATGATCTTTTAAGCTGGACTGCCAGATGCTTGAAGTGTAAGGTGACCAGATTTTAACATTGGTAAAGTGAGACACCATTGACCTGAGGGAGGTTCTTAATTAAAAATTTGGTCTATATGGAGCAACAAAAATTTTCATAGAATGCAAAAATAGTATTGTAATATATATTTTTTAAATTTCAACATAAGTACAATTTACAAAGATAATACATTAAAAAAAATTTATGTATAG
>CAUYQV010022735.1:0-17876 GCA_963574575.1 Galagoides demidoff
GCCAGAATATGAGTTTTATATTATTTTTGTTAATTTTATAATGTTAAACTGTAATAAATAATTGCTGAGAAGTGATTATAGAAAACTGCTTATCAAAGTTTGCATTGTTGTCAGGCCCTGCCTGCCCTGCGCCCCCCGTGCTCCGCCCCCGCTCCGCCCCCAGCCATGTTGTCCCGCCTTACAGATATTAAAATCTGGTCACCCTAGTCTAGCCTTGCTGACATGCAACACAGCACCCCAGAAATGCACAAGACACTCCATCAGGGGCAGGAAGAACTATTAGAGGCTCTCTGTATAATTATGCTTTTTAAAATAAGAACTAAGTTTTATTAATTTTTTTATTTGGTTGACCACTGTCCCTTAGATGTCAGGTAGAGAGTAGACACATCTCAAAAGAAGAATGGATGACCCAGAGAACTTGACATCTTCACTTTTTCATTTTTAACAATTTTATTTCACTTTCAAATTGAATGCATCCAGTTAAATGGGTTTATGTTTGTTGTTTGTTTTAAGAGATAAGGTCTCCTTCAAAGTTTCCTGGGCTAGAGTGCAGTTATACCTACCTCACTGCAAACTCAAACTCCAGGGCTCAAGCAATCCTCCTCCTTCAGCTGGGACTACAGGTGTGTACCACCATGCCCAGCTGATTTGGTTTTTTTTTTTACATTTTTTGTGGAGATGGGGTCTTGCTATGTTTCTCTGGCTGTTCTTGAACTCCTGTTCTCAAGGGATCCTCTCAGCTTGGCCTTCCAAAGTGCTGGGGGTATAGACATGAGTTTCTGCACACTGCCTGTTTTCTTAATCTATAGGCTCTGTATGAGAGATCAGAACAACTTCGAAGACCCCCTTTACTAAGTGGGAGTTTACCGCTAATTCATGGCAAAGTACTTAAATGCATAATGCATTTTTCTTTTTATAAAAGATAAGTGAAAAAAATTAATGTAGTAGTTTCTATAATAAGTCTCTTTCAATATTTGCTTTTTAACTTGGAAAATATTTACAGCATCTTTATCTGCTTCTTCAAGAAAAAGTTATATTTTGTCAATGAATAAGGGAAGTTAATGTTTTTCAAAAGAAATTTGCACTCTGGGGAGAGACTGTAGAACTAGACATTTAGAAGCATTCCCCTGCTATGTGATTTTCCTGACAAAGATGATGAAGGCCATAAAAATTCTGTTTTGTTAAAATCAGAAATCAATTTTTTTTTTGCAGTTTTTGGCCAGGGCCAGGTTTGAACCCACCACCTCCGGTATATGGGGCCAGTGCCCCACTACTTTGAACCACAGGCACTGCCCAGAAATAGAATTTTGACCTGTTTTTAAAATCTTTCAAATTAAGTTTGTTACGAACTGAATTATGTCCCCCCCTCTTCCAAATTCCAATGTTGAAGCTTTAACATCCAGTATCTCAGAATGTGACTACATTGGAGATAGGGTCTTTAAAGAGATAATTGAATTAAAATGGGCCATTAAGGGTGGGCCCTAATCCAATCTGACTGACAAACCCAGAGACCCCAGGGATGGGTGCATGCTTAGGGAAGATGTGAGGACTGTCAAAAAGGCAGCCAGGACTGAGGCCTGAGGAGAAACCAAACCTGCTTACACTTGCAGCCCCTGGAACTGTAGGAAAATCAGTTTCTGTTGTTTAAGCCACCCAACCTGTGGTATTTTGTTACAGCAAAATAATGGCATTTCAGTGGGTTAAAATCCATGTGTAGAAAATATGAAAATGAAACACCCTCAGGTTAATTTGCCATCAGAGACTATAAATTTCCATAAAAACGTGTATTTACTTACTAAAGTGGACTAAAAAGATGAGAATCTTAATTCAGTATAGTCAAGTCTCCTTTATTTCATTTGAAAACATTTATCTTTATGTGGTAACTTTGTCAGCTGAGAGGGTGATTTAAACCAAGACCAAAATAAAGCTTCTTATCTTGCTTATATCTTCCAACATAAGCTTCTTATCTTGTCAAAGGCTGGTAAGAGGCCATTGGTCAAGGGTACTGACTGCCTTTTCTGTAGAAATAGTCTAGATTCACAAGCATCTCCAAATCTTCTCTAGCCTTTACCCTTGGTCCCTCTTAATTCATCCTCCCTAAACCTCCTTGGGTCTTTAACCCAATTCTGGTCTCCCATTCCCCTCAGGATACAGGACTTGGTGTGTCAAGCCCCTGACACAATCTTCAGCTTTGTCTCTTCCACCTCTTTACACCCCAACCAATGTCCATCTATGTTGAATCTCTTAGCTTCCCTAATTCCCCAGCTTCTTTATGCAGCTATCCTAAACTTTTGCTCTTGCTGCTGCTTGGAAAGTCCTTCTACAGTCTTATCTGTCTTATGTGCGCCTGCCAACAATTTGGTATCAAGTAAAGATTTTTCTCATTCCTACTCCCTGGGGGAAATGGCCACTTCTTTCTCTGTACACTGCCACACCAATATGTATCTTATGCACCAGTAACATATTTTTATCTCTTCTGGAGATCCTAGAGGACAGAGGCTATATCTGCTTTAGTTCTACAGTTCTAGTTCATATTACAATGCCTAGAATATAGTAGGAGCTTAATAAATATTTGTGAAATTAATACAGCACAAAATAATTAAATCCCTCTTCTGTAAACACGAGCAGTCACATTGTAAAGATATTTTAGCATGTTGTCCTTCAGGGAACGAGTCCATTTCTACTTCTTCAGAAATGGTAAATTAAGCTACCTATTTGTGCTGC
The DNA here is from genome assembly GCA_963574575.1 of Galagoides demidoff. Classification (NCBI taxonomy): domain Eukaryota; kingdom Metazoa; phylum Chordata; class Mammalia; order Primates; family Galagidae; genus Galagoides; species Galagoides demidoff. The sequence goes on from CAUYQV010022735.1 coordinate 2,725, forward strand.
CTAAAAGTTGTTTTTTATATTTATGGCACAATTTTCTATCAGACTCTCCAGCCAAGTTAAGAGCGCATGTGCAGCCACTTGAAAATGCCTTCCCTGGCTCTTGGTGGCATTCCAGGTTGTAGAAGAGTTATACCTAGAGTTGACTCCTGGCTCCATCACTCACTAACTGTAAGACCTAGGTCTTAGTTTTCTCATGTGTCAAACAAATGAGAAAAAGTAATGACATTTAAGTAAGACAGTATATCTAAAGGATATAAAGACATCCTCCATGAATGTTAACCATTATTATCTTCATTTCACTTCTTCCTGATCCTTGACATTCTATTTTCTGATCTCTTCTAACATCTCCGGTCACTCCTTCACCTTTTCTCTCACTAGTTTCTGTACCAAATTTTAAGTTGGGATTCGGGCCTGGATTCCAGTTCTTTTTCATTATTTTCCCCTTTGTTTAACTATCAGCTCTCAAATATCATAAGAGTACGAATGATTTCTAGATTTCAGGTCTCAGCTCTCAGCCTTATTTTGTCATCTCACCTGTCTAGAATCCCCTCCTTGCTCCCTCTTATTCATATCCACTCCCAGCAGGCTGGTTAAACTCTTCCTAGCCAATCTTTAAAAACATACAATTAATACTTACTGAGAACTTGCTAAGCTTAAGACTCTTCATTAGGAAATACTAATAGGGGAATGTTACTATTTTAAGTGATAGAGAAAGTCTCATTGAGAAAGTGGCAATGAAGAAAATATCTGAAAAACGTTTGCCACATGACATTGAACACTATTCAGATGCAGGTTGAAAGACATGCTTTTTGGAAAAACTCAATATAGGAGCTGTGTCTATAATTAAAAGTTAAACATTTGAGGGGAAAAAAAGGACAAGAAAATATCTGAAAGAAATGAAGAGGCAAACCAGGTGGCAAGCCAAAGGAGAAACTTTCTAAATAAGTACAAAGACCCTAGGTGATAATGTACAAGGTATGTATGTCTAAGGAATACTAAGGAGGTCACTGTAACTCAAGTAGAGTGAACTAAATGGAAGGAAGTATAAGCCATGGTCAAGAATAGGGTGGGTTAGGAGGAGCAACTTGTGGATGGCCTTAGAGGTCATTGTAAAGTCTTTTGATTTTACTTAAAGAGGGAGCCACCTAAGTATTTTGAGCATAGATGTATCACAATATGACTCATGTTTTCATGGGAATATGTTGGCTGTTGTGTTAAAAATAAACTGTAAGGGACCAAATATGAAAGACCACTACAAAAAATAATGTAGGCATGAGCCGATAGCAGCTTGTACCAAGATGGTAGCAGTGAAGGTGATAAGAAATGGTCTGATTCTGACTATAGCTCTAAAGTATAACCAACAGGGTGTGCTGATGGATTAGATATAGGAGAGGAGCGATGAGATGAATCAAAGACAACTGCAAGGTCCTTTGTAGGAGCAGTTAGGAAAATGGACGCACAATTACCTGAGACAGGAAAGAGAAGTTTGTGGTGCTTGTGACACTTACAAGTGATGATACAGATGGATGTTCAAGTCACAGTAGAGGTCAAGGCTAGTGGAATATAGGTGGTAATGGGAGATACAGGTATAGAGGAAATCTCAAAGAATGAGTAGGATTGAGACTTCTGACTTTCCACACCAAAATGATTTTTCCTGATCCTTTCTCAAACAATATCAAAATGAGAATACTTTTGAAATAAAAAGAGCATGAATCCAAAAGCATAAATTCCCAATGACAAAGAGAGTAGGAGAAGTAACCGTGAGATTAAGTGGCAAGTGTCTTCATTCACAATACTCAAAATAAAATACCTAGAAATACACCTAACCAAGGCAGTAAAAGATGTCTACAAGGAGAACTACAAAATTGAGGAAAGAAACCAGAGGATACAAACAAAAGGGAAAAACATTCCATGCTCATGGATAGGTAGAATCAACATTGTTTAAATGTCCACACTATCCAAAGTGACTTACAAATCCAGTGCAATTGTCCATCTTATTCTCATTACATGTACTTTCTTTTTTTTTTTTTTGAGACAGAGCCTCAAGCTATTCCCTTGGGTAGAATGCTGTGGCATCACAGCTCACAGCAACCTCCAACTCCTGGGCTCAAGCAAGTCTCCTGCCCCAGCCTCCCAAGTAGCTGGGACCACAGACACCCGCCACAGTGCCCGGCTATTTTTTGGTTGCAGCCGTCATTGTTGTTTGGTGGGCCCGGGCTGGATTCGAACCCGCAACCTTAGGTGTATGTGGCTGGTGCCTTAGCCACTTGAGCCACAGGCGCCAAGCCTACATGTACTTTCAAATTCAGTCATCAGTCCTAACAGTTTTGGTGAAGTCTTTAGAGTTTTATATATATGAGGTCACACAATTAAGTTAGCTAACTCATCCCAGAAAAAGTGCTTTGAAAGGTGGACCATGCAGGCACTGGTGTCAATGGATAGCTTCCCAAGGGGAGTACTTTGAAGGCAACCTTGGTGATATTCATCACTGAAGTATGTAGGACATTTTCTAGGATGAGTTCTTGAACTTAATTGTCTGACCTTGAATAAGGTCATGTCATCTGCAAACAAAGATAGTTTTTCTTTCTTGTTTCCAATTTGGATGCCTCTCATTTCCTTTTCTTGCCTAATTGTTCTGACTACGTGGAATAGAAGAGGCAACATGAAAAACAGATTAGAACCAACAGAGAAAAGCATTTGGAAGGAACTGAGCCAATGCAAGAAACAGAAGAAAACTTTTATAAAAATTATTACAAATATTCTCAGAGAAACAATGTTTCACAGGCACAAAATAATTTATCATACAATAATATTTAGAAAGCCAAAAAGAGCACTTGCAAATTAAAAATATGATAGCCAAAACAAAAAAAAAATTACTAAAGACAAACTGGAAAATACCTTCCAGAAAAGAGAAAAAAAAAAAAGCAAGAAAGAAAAATATGGAATAGAGAAGAGAAAATTAGAAAATCAAGCCAGGTGATTCAATACTCAACTGATAAAAGTTTTAGGAAGACATAACAAAAACCAAAGAAGATTTCCCATAAATGGAGAAAACAAGTTTTTAGAATAAAAAGATCCACAAAGAACCTACATGAAAGAAAAAAAGGGAACACGGAGATACTCCAGAAGATAGGATAAAAGGAATAGCCTCGAGGTTTCTAGTGAGGGAAACCACATTACCTGGACCAGAGAGAATCAGAATGTCATCCATCTACTCAGAAATGAGATTGAAAGAAGACAAGAGATAGAAAACACCCTGCAAATTCTGAGGAAAAGTGATTTCCAAACTATTAATTATGATTGATAAAATAAAGACTTTTTCTGACAAAGTCTCAAAAATTTGATTTTCCATTCACCTTGTAGCATCAGCCAGGAAAGAGGAAAAGGAGCACTTCAGAAACAGGGATCAACACAGAAGAGAAGAAAACAGAATTCCCGGCTCAGCGCCTGTGGCTCAATCGGCTAAGGCGCCAGCCACGTACACCTAAGGTGGCGGGTTCGAATCCCCAGCCCGACCTGCCAAACAACAATGATGGCTGCAACCAAAAAATGGCCGGGCGTTGTGGCGGGCGCCTATGGTCCCAGCTACTTGGGAGATGGAGGCAGAGACTCACTTGAGCCCAGAAGTTGGAGGTTGCTATGAGCTGTGATGCCATGGCACTCTACCCAGGGGGATAGCTTGAGGCTCCATCTCAAAAAAAAAAAAAAAAAAGAAAACAGAATTCTCAGGATGACCACCAAGGGAGGTCCTGGGAGTCTGGATAATTAGGCATAGACATCAGCGCTGAAGGACAGAGCGCTCCAGGAGGAAGATCTTCTAGACATAAAAAAGGATTCCCAGATTCTCTGACAGGACTATGTGAAAAATTGGTTTAAGAGGTGTTTTACACAACTTTGGAACACAGGGGTGACCTTAGCAAGAGGTGTGTTCAAGCCGTAACACATGAGACAGACTTGTGAAGAAACAGAAAACGTACATGAGAAAAGAAATGAAATCACCACATGCAAAGTTTTAATAACTGAAATGTTGCTGGACCAAGAGGGTCAGGCTGCCTGTCAGCCAACACTCAGAGATGGGCCCACCACACTTTGTAGAGTAGCCTCTCCAAGATTACTCTGTTCTTCAATCTCCAAAATCACAGTTTTATACAGAAGTTTCAAAGCAAAGACCACATTAACTCTTAAATGATAACCAGCACAACTCGGTGACCGATTACGACATTTCCCATTCAAAAGTTAATTTCCCAAATTAATCTTCCTTCCTTTAGGGTAGGAGCTAAATTTATAAAACACTAAGAATGGGAGATGAGGTGAAGGTCATGTAGATCTAAACTGGCCAGACCAGCTGTGTCACGTGTGCCCAGCCTCCATCTTATTTTCACCACATGAACTCTCAAAAACACTGAACGTAAGAGTTTAACCAAATATGTCCTAAACCTATTTGGGGAGACTAGAAGGGTGTCAGGAAGGGAAATGTGTGTGGGTAAGGAGTGATAGAAGAGAGTAGAATCCTCTTCCTCCATAGTAGGGAGTCAGTGAATAAAATCTAAAAACCAACCAATCAAGAAATATTTACAATCATGGAAGTAAATATCAAGAGTTGAAGGCAGCTGCTACTGGGCCATCAGACGCCAGACTGCACGGACGGGCTAGACTATATTATCAAGTTTCCAGTGTAATTTGCTTTTTTAGTAATAGATGCATGCATCATTTTAATAAAAATTAAATTTAAATTTAAAAAAACAAGCCACCAAGCCTAGGCAGGGAAGAAAATGGAGATGTCAAGATTTTAGGGGACAGTAGAAGGAAAATACAAAATGAACAAAGAGGAGTCCAGTCTCCTTGCTCAAATTCAAAACACAGTTATTTAAAATGCATTTGGTGCCTAGTCATTCATGGCCCTGAGACATCTCTTAATTCCTGTCTTGATCTTTTATCAAGATCTTCATTACTTTATCTCCCAAAGGTCTTTTTCCATAACCAGATTTTAAGATCCCAGAGAAAATGCACTATGGCTTTTACTTTTTGTAGTCTCAAGAGAGAAGACAAGTGTTTGATAAATACTTGATGAGTTGTAACTAAACACCAAGTACCTGTGGTTTGGTTGTCATTCATTGTAAAAGCCAAATTTGAAAAACCTTAACTCCATCTAAACAAAAGAGAATAGGATGCCATATAGATTTCTGCCTCCTACAGATTTTTGTGGAAGAACATAGTCATCTCTAGCAGTCAACAAAAACAAAACCTGCCCATGTAATTTATTACCTTTTTCAAGGTCATTTCTCAAAAAAGAATATACAACAGGTGCAACATCTAGAGTAGGAAAGTCTATTCCTCCAGTCTGCCACTTAAAAAGAAATGCCTTTTCAATTTAGTTTGGGGAGTTTAACAATGTTTACTTACTGAATAATCGAGATATACAATCTCACTTTCTATTTTTATACTTTCCATTTTTGATCACCTTGTTTTCTTTTTATCTTATTTTGAAAGAGAAGCTCTTGGTATTTATAACCAGCAGAACACGCTGAAATGCAATGCCTTTCATAATAACCAGAGTTCTATAAATTCTAAATTATGTAACCCACTGTAATACCATTTAGAATAATGTGAATAAGTACCTCCTAAGAAGAGAGAATCTCTATGATAATATCCTTGAGTTTGTATTACATGTATCAACAAAAATAAACTTCAAAAATAAACTTCTGTTGCTTTTAGCTGATCAAACTAATCATTTGAAAATCCAAGCATCATGGCACTGCCATAAAAGTACGTCTTTTATGGTTTATTTGCTTTTTCTTTAACTCTTCATGATCCTCATAAAACCACACTCTTAGATAGCAGAAAATCTGTGCCCAAGTCCTTCCTAGCATGCTTGAAGCTCACAGCTCAACACACAGTCTTCCAGCTTGATCTTGGGCAAACTATTTCTTTAATAAGGCAAAATTTACATACAATGATATACACAGTTTTTAAGTGTACGGTTTAATGTGTTTTGACAAAACTATGTTACTCTACCCTGGTTAAGACTTACAACATTCTATTCTTATCACCCAAAAAGTTCCCTCATGTCTCACTCTCCCTCCTAAAACCGTTCTATTTTTCTAACATAAAAATCTAGGAGTCACAATAACTAAGAAAATGACATGAAGGCTATGTTAACCAGTTTGATGAAAATATTTCAAATTATATATGCAAACACGTACCCCATGATTGCATTAATGTACACAGCTATCATTTAATAAAAAAAAAAATCTAGGAATAAAATTAACAGGTCATGGGATAGATGTGAGTTTAACTTTACAACCTTAGTGTTTTCCAAAATGGTCGCCCCATGTTCTATTCTCACCAGCAAGATAAGAGAGTTTCATATTGTCTAATGATTTTAAATTTTTTTTTTTGAGACAGAGTCTCACTTTGTCAACCTCAGTAGAGTGCTGTAGCGTCACAGCTCACAGCAACCTCCAGCTCTTGGGCCAGGGCAGTTCTCTTGCCTCAGCCTCCTGAGTTGTTGGGACTACAGGTACCCGCCAGTTGCCACTGCTGTTTTTTAGCTAGCCGGGACCAGGTTTGAACCCATCACCCTTAGTATATGGGGCCAGCGCCCTACCCACTAAGCCATAGGCACTGCCCAATTTTAATTGTTAATTGTTTTCATTTTACCAACACTGGTGGGTGTCTAGCAGTATCTCATTGTGGTTTTAAATTTTGTTTCCCTAATTCTTAATGATGTTGAACACCTTTTCATGTACTTATTACTTGTATATTTTCTTTTGGCAAGTGCCTGTTGAAATTCTTTGTTCGTATTTTATCTCAGGTCATTTGTCCATTATTGAGTTGTGGTCCAGGGTAAGATTTTTGACCTAAATGAATTCAATTTTGGTCCTAATCACAAGCTCTCTGCCATCCCTAGTTTATCCTCTCTTTCCATTTTCTCTTCCCTTCCTAAGGAGATTTCGCTAATCTGAAACAAGTACAAAGAGTTCATTTACACACTTATTCCACAAGGATTTTACTATGCCTTTACTGAACTCCAGCAAAGCTATAAGGATAAGACTTGACCTCAGGGAGGGTGATTAGAGGGGTCACCTCTATGGTTTATCCTACAAGAGTACAAGTGAACCTTTCTAAAAGAGTATGAATGTCTCAACTCAATAACTAAGAAAATGACATGAAGGCTATGATAACCAGTTTGATGAGAGTATTTCAAAATGTATATGAAAACAGCACACTGTACCCCATGATTGCATTAATGTACACAGCTATGATTTAATACAAAAAAATCTTTAAAAAAAAAAAAAAAAAAAAGACTTGGCCTCTGCTTTTAAAGAGATTGAAATCAAATTCAGAGGAAATCTAAGTAAGTAATTATACGTTTAACATACAAAGAGCCATAGAGGTATTTAGAGACCCAAGATACCATTTCCAGTGGGGCTGATCAGCAGATGCCTTTTTAAAGGAGGAAGAGTTTGAGATGGGCTTCAGGAGAGGGGTAGAGGTGGAACAGAGGCAGATCAATAGTAGTAAGAGAAAGAACAAGGCAAGTCTACAGGAACATAAAGGATATATTCAGAGGGGGAAAAAATAATCTGGGCCAAAGGACAGTATTTGAAAGGTGTGTTGAAATCTTGTGGGAACACGATCTGACTCGGCTTGGAAACAATAGCAGTAGTTGCATAACCCATCATGGTCTGTAGCCCTCTTCCACTTACCCTCATGCATTCTTTCTTTCACCTCTGCTCACCCTCAGCCCTGACTGTATTAGTCCTGGGCTGGGACTGCTCATCTGTACTTGCTGGCTATAAAGCAGGGACCAGACTTCCCTCAGGAGAAAAATCAAGACCCCAGACTGTAACCGGCCTGGAGCTCTTTGTCTTTTTTTCCGCGCTTGCCAAGTGGAACTCTGGGAGCAGCTTTCTTGGAGGAGCAGGGAACCTCCTGCAGCTACAAAGCCAGAAGAGGTTTGTCTGCTAGGCTGCTCTGCTCATCAGCTATGAAATGAGCTGGAGAAACAAGGTAAACAGGCTTTGTGCAGTACCCAGTGTGGACACCAAGCCAGACTTGTTTTAAGAGAGCTGGGTTGTGAGGGAAGCACCCAAACTCAGTTGTCCCTCCTAAGTCACCTCTCCAGAGGCACAGCAAAGGAGCTGAGAGGAAGATGGAGGAAGAATTAGAAGAGAAAGCACAGACGATTATCTTTCCAAAATGGCGGGCATGAGGACTTCTTGGCAAGAACAGGGGATGGCCTGCTTCAGCCCCAGGAATCTTTCAAACAGAAAAGTTGTGCTGACAAGACACTTGGCTCCTCCCGAATACCCTGATTTGTTGATCAGCAGCACCTCTTACTACCATAGCCACTGATATGAGAAAAAAAAAGATCAATGCTTTAAATCAAAGCAGTCTATAACGACAAGGTTTCTTTTACAACTCCTAGGAAATTATTTGCAGTGGAGGCCTCAACTAATGGTTTGTATCTCGGTGGAAACAAGATGAAGGAGTTAGTGCAAAGACCCTCAACATCACTCAACCCTTTGTATTTCTTCAATCAACTAAAAGTATCATCTTTCTCACTTCTGGCTTTAAATAAAGAAGTTCTCCAAAATACTGGGAGCCGTCGTCCTAGGGCAATGGCCTCCGATGTTGGTGCATTTTATATCAGGGGATTAAGTCTGAATAAATGTGTTCATATCCGTGCCAGGTCAGAAAGTAAAGTAGGATAGCTTTCTTCTTTATGAGAAAAATTCACAAATCAGTATACTGTTTCTTATAGTTTTGCTAAAGTTACTTCTTTAAGTGCTTTTTACTTTGATCAATACTGATCAAGGTAAACATAATTTTGTTTTTTCTGAGTCCGAATCCTAGGAAGCCAACACTAGCAAAATGTTCTAAACCATGTACATTTTCAACCATTTTATTAAGTAGGCATCTCATTTTAGCCAGGAGCCCTTAGCAGCGCAAAGTCTGAATAACAAAGAGCAAGGGCACAAGTATTTCTTGACTGTTTCTTCTTTGCAACTTGAAGTATAAATAATCCTAGCACTTTAGAGAGGCCAAGGTGGGTGAATTGCCTGAGCTCAGGAGAGACCTGTCTGAGCAAGAACAATACCCCGTCTCTACTAAAAATAGAAAAAACTAGCTGAACACTGTTGTGGGCTATAGCACCCGCTACTGGCAGGCTGAGGCAGGAGGATTGCTTGAGCCCAAGAGTTTGAGGTTGCTGTGAGCTATGGCACCATGGCCCTCGACCCAGGGCGACAGACTCTGCCTCAAACAAACGAAAAACAAAAACTACCGTTTAGTGAGTGCCTACTAGGCTCCGTATCAAACATTTCTGCATAAATTTTATTTCATTCTTTCAAGCCCAAAGGATTCTAACCTCTCCAGAATTACCTCTCTCTCAATTTTTGGTTATTTTGCCTATATCTTAATTATTTGAGTACTGAAACACAAGCAGCAGCTTCTGGGGGGTACACTCAGGCATACAGTTCCTCCCCAGGAGATATGGATGGATACTAGATTTTTTCATTCTTCTGGGCATTTTACTCCTAGAATGGGTGGGAGGAAATACGGTACTTGAGAGCTTTCATCCCGACACAGTGTCTCCACTGGGACATGAAAATCTAGTGTTAATTATGTTCTGCCTCTAAGTCTGAAAGAAGGAAATACTTTAAGAAGTGGACTTTTCAGGCGGCACCTGTGGCTCAAAGGAGTAAGGCGCCAGCCCCATATGCCAGAGGTGGTGGGTTCAAACCCAGCCCAGCCAAAAACTACAAAAAAAAAAAAAAAAGTGGACTTTTCATTTCTCACGAATGGCACTGCCACTGTGGTAATGGCTATTTGTATGCGGACATGGGTTATGAGGCCAAGAAGGGAGGAGATTCCACATGTGCCCGTATTTCCTCTTGTCGCTGTGTGGTAGAGCACTGACCTTACTGAATCACAGTGTATGGGCAGTTTCCCATGGCAGGGTCTATTTGCTAGGATAGCAAACTCCAGGAGATGTCATAGGTCATGGAAGCTACAGTGTTCCATACGTTAAAAGAAATGTAATTATGCAAATGTAAGAGGGAGAGAAAAGAGGATATTAGTGATATCTGAGTTATGAAGCCGTCTTATTGGTATGCATAGACTTCAAGAAAAAGGTTAGTAATTTGTGATCACCTGACTCTTTAGATAAGCATTTCTTATTAACAATTATAGCAATTTTTGAGCTTTAGGTATGAGCTATGTTCTTTCTAAATAGTATATCACCGTAAGCCTTTTTAACTATTCCATAATAAATGCTATTATCCCTATTTAACAAATGAGGCAAGGAAGGTACGACGATAATCAGGTAAGTCTCCTGCGGTCACATGGCTAGAAGGCGGCACTAGGATGCAAACCCAGCCCTAACTCACTCAGAACACAATCTCTTCCTGGTCCCCCAGGTCACCCCTTTTTTTTTTTTGACACAGACTTTCCCTCTGTTGCCCAGGCTAGAGTGTAGTGACCTTAGCCTAGCTCACAGCAATCTCAAACTCCTGGGTATACATGATCCTCCTGCCTCAGCCTCCTGAGTAGTTGGGACTATAGGTACCAACCCCAACATCTTGCTAATTTTTCTATTTTTGGTAGAGACAGGATCTCACCCTTGCTCAGGCTGGTCTCTAACCCATAAGCTCAGGCAATCCTCCTGCCTCAGCCTCCCCAAGTGCTAGGTTTATAGGATTATAAACCTATGTATGATTATTCTTGTCATAATTCTCCAACTTCACTTAATCATTTTCTTAAGTTTCTGCTTAAAACCCCCCAGGGTTTTATCATCTTACTCAAAAAAGAAAGCCAAAGTCTTCAAAACCAGCTTCAAACGCCTATGCTGTTTGTCCCCTGCCCACATCTCATTCTCTGATCTCTCCTATTTCTCTCCTCCTCATTGCTCTACTCCAGCCACACTGAGCAGGTCACCCAAGCACGTTCCCACCTTAGAGGTTGGACACCAGTCATTTCCTCCATTTAGAAGGTTCTTTTCCCAGATACCCACGGGCTGGCTCCTGCACCTGCTTCAAAATTTTGCTGCAGTCTAAACCTCTCGTTGAGATCTTCTCTGAATGCCCTGTTTCATGCCCAGCCTTCCCACCCCTCTTCATCTCACTCCTGCTTTTTTTCCTCCATGACACTTATCACCACCTGACATTCTAGACTTTTTCTTATTAACATAAGGATAGGGTCGTCTCCCCTTACCTGCAGAGATACGCTCCAAGACCACCAGTGATGCCTACCCAGAGGAGAGCGCAGCACCGTATCTAGATCATTTTCTCCATCTGATAACTGAGAAAGCTCCTATGTGACCAAGGGCAGCTTGCATCTGCAGCAGGGATCTGCCTGGCAAAGGACAATTCATGCCTCAGGCAGGATAGCGAGAGATTTCATCACGCTACTCAGAACGGTATGCAATCTACAACTTAGGAATTATTTCTTGAATTTTCCATTTAATATTTTTGGAACACAGGTGACCACAGGTAACTGAAATCTTGGAAAGCGAAATTGCAGATAAGGGGAAAGCACTGTACTTCTGCGCTCTCTGTCTTCCTTCCTCCGTATCTAAATGCAATGGGGGAGGGATCTCTACCTACTTTTTTCTGTCGTTGTAACACCACTGCCATGAACAACACCTCCCCCACTGCAGAAATTCATTCAATATTTGAAGAATGATGAATCATTTCAAGTCAAACCAAAAGACGGGGCAAGAATAGTTTTGCTTTTCTATTTATCAGTTGCTTGTCTTGGCATGAAAGTTACAATACGGACACCTGTTTCCTTGTGGATTCTCTGGAAATGAACGAACATAGTAGCTAAATAGCACAGATGAACAATTGTAAATTTGTGTTGCAATTCAATCATCATGTGAAAAAGTTACATTTACTAGTGGCTACCAATAGCTTTGAAGGATCTTAAAGTACAGTATCTAATTTTTTTTAATGGAGGGGGAAGGGTTTTTTTTTTTTTTTCTTAGAGACAGAGTCTCACTTTATTGCCCTTGGTAGTGTACTGTGGAATCACAGCTCACAGCAACCTCCAACTCCTGGGGTTAGGCGATTCTCCTGCCTCCATATCTAATTTTAAAACATGCTAGTTATTTACTGGCATTCAAGAAGCATAAGCAGTTTATAGAGAACAGAGTTGGGGCAGATGCCCTTCCTCCTGGTCCTTGTTTTCAGAGCATCCTCCCTCCTCCCCCCTCAGCTTTGCTTCATGTGCCATCAGACAGTGCCACCCAAACACCTTTCTGTTATTATTGTAAATGAACATCAAAGGCATTTTGTCTCATTTCTTTTTTTTACATTAATATTTTTTGACGAGGCACTGTTCAGGTGGCTTAGGCCTGTAATCCCACCATTTGGGGAGGCTAAAGCAGGAGGATTGTTAGAGGCCAGGAGTTCAAGGCCAGCCCAGCCAATATAGGCCAGACCTCGTCTCTACCAAAAAATTTTCTTTTAAATTAGCCAGGTGTGGCTGTGTGTGCCTATAGTTCTAGCTACTAAGGAAATTGAAGCAAGACGATCACTTGCCTCAAACCCAGTAGTTTGAGGTTGCAGTGAGCTCTGATGATGCCACAGCTGTCCAGCATGGGCAACTTAGGGGGAAGCCCTGTCACAACTAAAAAAAAAAAAATGTTTTTGATAAATAAAAATGTAAAGTGACAATGCAATGTTCTGATATTCATATACATTATGAAGTGATGACCACAGTTAACATATCACCTTGTATACTAGTCTTTTATTGCTGTGGAAATACTTAAGATTTTCTCTCAGCAATTTTAAGTATAAAATACATTACTGTTGACTGGAATTACCATGTCATACATTAGGTCCCCAGAACTTACTCATAACTGAATTTTTATACCCTTTGGCCAAAATCTCCTCATTCTCCCCACTCCCTCAGCCCCTGGCAACCACCTTTCTACTCTGTTTCTATGAGTTTGACTTTAGATTTCACATGTAAGTGAAATAATGCAGTTTTGTCTTTCTGGGTCTGACTTGCTCCATGTAGCATAATGCCCTCTAGGTCTGCAATCCCCAACCCTCGGGCCACAAACAGGTACCTTCCAGACCGTTAGGAACAAAGCCACACAGAAAAAGGTGAGTGGTGGGTGAGCCAGGGAAGCTTCATCTGTATTTACAGCCCCTCCTCATTGCTGGCATCACCACCTGAGCTCAGCCTCCTATCAGACAAGCCGTGGCATTAAATTCTTGTAGCATCACAGACCCCTATAAAATCTAATGCCTGATGATCCTAGGTGGTGATGCTAGTGCTGGGAAGTGGCTTCAAAGATCATCCTTAGCAGAGAGGTTTGGCTGCACAGAGGCCATAATAATTCAATTGCCTGCAGACTTCTATCAAAACCATCCCTCCCAGCCCCCTAGTCCATGGAAAAATTATCTTCTGTGAAACTGGTCCCTGGTGCCAAAAAGGTTGGGACTGCTGCTCTAGGTTCATTCACATTCTCACAAATGACAGGATTTTCTCCTTTTAGGGCTATATTCCATGTGGCATCCACATACCACATTTTCTTCATCCATTCACCCACCAATGGACACTCAGTTTGTTTCCATACTTGATTACTATGAGCAATGCTCAGGGACACGGGAGTGCAGATCTCCCGGCAGGGTGCATTTCCTTGGGACATAAACCCGGAGGAGAGATTGCTGGATCATACAGGAGTTCTATTTACAGTTTGTTGCAGAAGCACCATACTATTTTACGCAATGGCTGTACCAACTTATAGTCTCACCAACACTGTACAAGGGCTCCGTTTTCTCCTTTGTCTCATTTCTTAAAGGCTTTAGCTTCTGACTCACTGTTACTGACTTCTCCAATACGGTTCTCATAACTTCTGGTGATTTCAATATCCACATGGATCCTCTTCACTATCCCTTGGCCTCTGACCCCCACACCTCTGATAAGCTCCACTGCACTCCAGACTACACTTCCATCATACCTTAGACCCATCATGACCAACGACCACAGGTGCTCTGTAATCTCAGTCTCACACATCCTGCAGTCTTTCGCTCCTTTCCATAGAATACGCTAGTTCCTTCATTTCCTTGGTCCCGCCAGGATCTGCACTCCATCACCAACATTTCACTGTCCCCTCCCTCATATCCTCACTCTTTCCTCGTGAGCTTAAGTCCCATGTGCTGTCATTATAAACACCAACTTGGACACACAGCAAACGACCTCGCCCCTCATCATTCTTGCCTGGCAAAGCCCAATCCTTGCCTGGCAACTACCCACCTGCTCTGGACCTGAACTTCTGCCGCTGAGCACGGCAAATGGTATCTCTTCAAATCACTCACCCCATGTGGGCTCTACGAGCTGCACAGCAGTCGCATTTCACATCCCTCATCACACTCCCACTCTCCTGTATGGCCACGCTCCACCTCCTCACCTCTCTTCTTCAAGTCTCTGGTCCTTCTCCCTCATTCTGATGTCTGCTTGATCACCTTGATTTCTACTTCATTGAGAATAAAATCTATCTGAAGGGAACTTTTCATGCTCTCCCCAACATATTTCCCCATCTTGCTGCATCAATACCGACGTCCCGTCTCATCTTCTGTATCTTAAGTCTCTTTTCCAGCCTGGCCCTTTGACCTGGATCCCATTCCTTTTTGACAACTCTAGGGCATTGCTTTAGCAATCCTTCCTCTTCTGTCCTATATCTGGTCTGTGTTTTCCTCTTCCTGTTATCCCCTACCAGCTTGTAACCTGCTGTAGTTTCTCCCATCTCTAAACAATATTTCTTGAACCTATAGATTAAAAGACAGGTAATCAATCAATGCTCTATGTAGGTCTATTTGTATCCTGATGCAAAGGAGATGACTACCTTGCCTCTCTTTGAACATGAAATATTTTATGACCTTAAGGAGTTATTTTAGGTGCTACTTTATTTTTAAAAATAGATTTCTCGGCTCGGCACCTGTGGCTCAATCGGCTAAGGCGCCAGCCACGTACACCTAAGGTGGCAGGTTCAAATCCCCAGCCCGGGCCACCAAACAACAATGATGGCTGCAACCAAAAAATGGCCGGGCGTTGTGGCGGGCGCCTGTGGTCCCAGCTACTTGGGAGGCGGAGGCAGGAGACTCGCTTGAGCCCAGGAGTTGGAGGTTGCTATGAGC
>CAUYQV010022740.1:0-19579 GCA_963574575.1 Galagoides demidoff
TGTTACTTGTTTTTGCCCCGTTTTTGGTGGTTGCTTTTTGCAATTATACCAAATAACCCTACCCAGGGGGACCGCTTTTGGCTCTGCCCAAAAAAAAAAAAAAAAAAAAAAAAAAAACCAATTATGAGGGTGGCGCCCGCAGCTCAAAGAGTAGGGCGCCCACTCCATATGCTGGAGGTGGTGGGTTCCAACCTAGCTCCAGTCAAAAACTGCAGAAAAAAAAAAAAGCAATTATGAGGCCAGGCGCAGCAGTTCATGCCTGTAATCCTGGCACTCTGGGAGGCTGAGGTGGGTGAACTGCTTGAGCTCACAAGTTTGAGACCAAACTGAGCAAGAGCAAGAAGCCAGGTCTCTACTAAAAATAGAAAAACTAAGGCAAGAGGATCACTTGAGCCCAAAAGTTAGAAGTTGGTGTAAGTTGTGATGCCATAGCACTCTACCCAGAATGACAGCTTGAGACTGTCTCAAAAAAAAAAAAAAAGCAATTTGAGTAGGGTGTTGGCCCCATATACTGAGGGTAGTGGGTTCGAACCTAGCCCGGCCAAAATTGCAACAACAACAAAAAAAAGAAAGAAAGAAAGAAAGAAAAAAAAAAACAGTTATGGCTGGGTGTGGTGGCTCTGTAGTCCTAGCACTTTGGGAGGCTGAGGTGGGAGAACTCCTTGAGGCCAAGAGTTTAAGCTAGCCTGAGCAAGAGACCTCATCTCCATAAAAAAATACAAAAATTAACCAGGTGCCGTGGCATATTCTGATAGTCCCAGCCACTAGAGAGGCTGACGCAAGGAGGATCGTTAGCCTAGGAGTTTGAGGTTACCTTGAGCTATGAAAATAACTCTAGCCCAGTAGACACAGCAAGACCCTGTCTCAGAAGAGAGAAAAAAAAACAAAAAACAAGAAAAGCAATTATCTGCCCTTTTCCCACCCTAAGAGATTCTGATATACTGAGGGTGTGGAATCCAGAAACTTGTTTTTCAAATAGCCCAGGTGATTTTGATGTAAGCCTTTCAAGATACTTTGAGAAACACACACACACAATGACTCTGGTGTGTGTGTGGTTTAAAATCCAGCTATCCCACTCACAGACTACTTAGTTTTCTCTGAGGTTCGGATTTCTCATATGAAAAATGGGCATACTAAAGGGACAACCTTCTCTTGTCCAACTTCTTTTCCGCTACATGTTGGAAGACTTTGGCCACAAAGTAAATATACAAACACTAACAAAAGCTGATTAGGGAAAAAAAGGTCCATGCATACTTCTCGTGATATCCAATAAAGCAAAAGAGTCCTCACAAAATCAGCATGGGCTAGCCATGGCTACATGTTGGACACCCATGGTTGGGCACCCAGTATGATGAAGAGTATTGAAATGATGCCAATTCAGGGGTTAAACACAGTACCTAGCTATAATTATTACTATAATTATTCAGTTCCTTAAGACAGAAATAAAGAAGAACTGGACACGTACACATATTTATCCTGACATTTTTTTTTTCTTCTGAGACAGGGTTTCACTTTGTTGTCCTCAGTAGAGTGCCATGGTGTCACAGCTCACAGCAATCTCAAACTCTTAGGTTTAAGTGATTCTTTTACTTCAGCCTCCCGAGTAGCTGGGACTACAGGCAACCGCTACAACATCCGGCTATTTTTTTAGAGGCAGGGTCTCTTGCTCAGGCTGGTCTCAAACTCATGAGCTCAGGCAAACCACCCACCTCGGCCTCCCAGAGTGCTGGGATTACAGGTGTGAGCCACAGAGCTTGCCCTGCATCTTTCTTATCACTTAAAATTTTAAAAAGGTCATCAGGGCTCAGCGCCTGTGGTGCAAGTGGCGAAGGCGCCAGCCACACACACCTAAGGGGGCAGGTTCGAATCCAGCCCGGGCCCACCAAACAATGACAGCTGCAACCAAAAAAATAGCTGGGCATTGTGGCGGGCGCCTGTGGTCCCAGCTACTTGGGAGGCAGAGGCAGGAGACTTGCTGGAGCCCAGGAGTTGGAGGTTGCTGTGAGCTGTGATGCCAAGTCACTCTACCCAGGGGGACAGCTTGAGGCTCTGTCTCAAAAAAAATAGAAAATAAAAAAAAATTAAAAGGTCATCAGTTTGTACTACTTCATCTCTTTTTTTCCTTTTTTTTTTTTGAAACAGAGTCTCAACTTCACTTTATAGCCCTAGGTAGAGTGCTGTGGTATCACAGCACAGAGTGATCTCAAACTCTTGGGTTCAAGTGATCCTCTTGCCTCAGCCTCCCTAGTAGCTAGGACTATTGGTACCCACCACAACGCCTGGCTTTTTTTTTTTTTTTTTTGATACAGGGTCTCACTCTTGCTCAGGCTGGTCTTGAACCTGTGAACTCAGGCAATCTACCCGCCTCTGCCTCCCAGAGTGATAGGATTACAGGCATGAGCCACCACCACCTGGCCCTACTTCTACATCTCGTTACACACAGCAATAAAACCTAACAACAAGCTTGGCGCCTGTGGCTCAAGTAGCTAAGGCGCCAGCCATATACACCTAAGGTGGTGGGTTCGAATCTAGCCCGGGCCTGCCAAACAACAATGATGGCTACTACCAAAAAAAAAAAAATAGCCAGGCATTGTGGCAGGCGCCTGTGGTCCCAGCTATTTGGGAGGTTGAAGCAGGAGACTCACTTGAGCCCAGGAGTTGGAGGTTGCTATGAGCTGTGATGTCACTGCACTCTACTCAGGGGGACAGCTTGAGGCTCTGTCTCAAAAAAAAAAAAAACAAAAAAAACCTAAGAATATTGGCTCAGTGCCTGTAGCTCAGCAGCTAGGGAGTCAGTCACATAAACCAGGGCTGGTGGGTTCAAAAACAGCCCAGGCCTGCCAAACAATGACAACTACAACAAAAAATAACCAAGTGTTGTGGTGGACGCCTGTAGTCCCAGCTACTTGGGAGGCTGAGGCAAGAGAATTGCTTAAGCCCAAGAGGTTGAGTTTGCTGTGAGCTGTGATGCCACAGCACTCTACTGAGGGCGACAAACTGAGACTCTGTCTCAAAGAAAAAAAAAAACCTAACAATATTTTATCACTCATCAGCCACTAACAAACATGTCTCATATTATCTAAGATGGATAACGAAAAGCAAAACAGAAAACTGAAATGTAGGATATTAAATGTTAAGGAACCATGGATTCTTGCTGAGCAGCCATTATCTTGTATTAATATTTTTCACGTGCTCACATGTACAAGGCACTATATTACCGCAATTGAGTCAAAGCAACTAGGGGTGGAAAGTGGTATAAGAAGGGGAGGATTAGAGACCTGAAGGTCCTTTGTGAAATGGAATGCAACCAACCTCAAAATGACACCAAGGGTAGAAATGTAGTTACTGGAATTTGGGGGATTACAAACTTTCAGTTTTAAGATGAGTAAATTCTGGGCCTGAAGTGGTGGCTCACACCTGTTATCCTAGCAACTCTGGGAGGCAGAGGCAGGAGGGTTTGAGACCAGCCAGAGCAAGAACAAGACCCCAGCATTTTTAGAGAATGCTGGGCACTGTGGTGGGTGCCTGCAGTCCCTGCTACTAAGGAGGGTGAGGCAAGAGAATGGCTTGAGTCCAATAGTTTAAGGTTGCTGTGAGCTATGATGCTATAGCACTCTAAAGAGGGCAACAGAGTGAGACTCTGTCTCAAACAAAAAAAAAGATGACTAAGTTCTGGAAACATGATGTATAACATGGTGATTAAATTTAATAATAATTTGTACTAGGCCTGGTGAAGTGGCTCATGCCTGTAATCCTAGCACTCTGGGAAACTGAGATGGGTGGACTGCTTGAGCTCATGAGTTCCAGGCCAGCCTGAGCAAAAGTAAGACTGACCCCCTGTCTCTACTAAAAATGAAAAAACTGAGGCAAGAGAATTACATGAGTGCAGAAGTCAGAGGTTGCTGTGAGCTATGATGCCACTGCACTCTGCACAGGGCACCAGCTAAAGACTGTGTCTCAAAACAAAACAAAAATAGATCTTATACTTGAAATTTGCTAATGAGTAGATCTCAAGTGTTCTTATAAGAATGGTGACTAGGTGTGGGGCAATGATTAGCTTGACTGTGGTACTCATTTCACAATGCATCAAATACATACAGTTATTGTCAATCATCCTCAAAAAAGCTAAGGGCAAAAAACATCAAGGAAACCCTGTAAAAGACTTTTTTTTTTAATTAGAAAAAGTTAAAGGTACCCTGGGCTACCAGCACTTTGCAAAATCTGGCAGGTCACTGAAAAGGAGATGATATTCGACGACTGTAAAAATTCCTGCAAAAGGATAACTGAGAACAAGCCCGTATGGCGGGTGTGTGTTTGTGTGTGTGTGTGTGTGTGTGTGTGTGAGTGTGAGAGAGAGAGCGAGCGAGAGAGAGAAAGAGAGAGAAGCGAGCTCCAGAGGTCCACACCGGGAAAAAACTGAAGGTGCCGCCTGGAAGGTCTGAGAATGGGTTTTCCTAGCCCCAAGTGGCGACGGTGGGGGCGTTCCAGCTCCCGCCTCCGTTTCCACATCCCAACCTGCACTACGCCCGAGTCAGGGAATAGGTCCACAGAAGGGCCTAGAACGAGGGACAGGAAAGTGGCCCCCGTCCTCTAGAAATCGAAACGGCCCCCAGAGAGGACCGGCTGCAGGAGGGCGGGGCGCGGGGCGGCGAAGAAACCGAAAGGCGGACGACACGGAGGGAGTGCCTCTCGGGCGGGGTGGACCCCTCCCCAAACCACACCCGGGGCCGAGGCGGGGGGTAGTGGGGGGGTGGAGGGAGGGTCCTGAGAATAAGGAGGAGACAGAACTTACTCCGCGGTCCTCCTCTGAGAGGAAGTCGGGGCCGTCGTCCAGGCCTTCCTGCGGGGTCCGCGGGCCCGGCGCGCCGGGGGAGAGGATAGGACGGGGGAGACACAAAGAAAAACATTAGTGCCAGGTCCGCGCGGTCCCCGCGTCCGCCCCGCGCCCGCCGCCCCCCACCGCGCGCCCGGAGCTCGGCGCTGCGGAGAACACCCACCATCATGGCTGCTCCGAGGCGAGGGCCAGCGCAGGCGCGCACCGCGCTGCCAGCCGGAGGGAGCTGGCGGCGGCGGGAGGGGCGGGGCCGCCGGCGGAGGGCGGGACCAGGCCTCCGAGCAGCCCCGCCCCCTGCTCGGCACTGGGAGTCGGGGTCAGTGAGCAAGGAAGACAGACCGCGAGGCTTCTGGTCAAGGTCAAAGCGCTAAGAAAGGGAGTACATGAAAACCCAAACCCAGACCCACATGGCTGGGGGCAGCTCGAGGCTGACAGGCCCTGATCTGTAAAGGGCCTATAAGGCCATCGGAGGAGCTGTCCAGTTCCCTCGCAGGCGCCCTCTGGAAACCACAATGCATCATCTAGTCTTTGTATTGTGCCATACAATAATTAATCACAATTATTATGACTTTGTCTATGGAAGTCGGAGGAACCAAGGGCCTTCCCGCAATAAGCCATCAGGGGCTGTAATCAAGCTTTTATTGCTGGCAAGGTAATAACTAATAACTACCTCAGGTTTTGGGGCGCTGATGGTTGAGCACTATAAAAATGGTTGAGCTGTTCTCATTACAAGCGTATTCCTTCAAGGAGTAGTTCCCCAGAACTACTCCTAAGTGTCGAGCTGGAAAGCACTACAGGTGTGATCCACAGGCCTTTCAAACAAGACAAAATCATTCTTTATTCCCTGCCCCATTTTACCTATTTCTCTCACACACACGCAGTTCCTGTGCTTCCATTCGGTTAATTGCGCAGCATTTTCAGCTCTTGAGATCACAAACCTAATTCCATTGAATACTTTCCTCAGTTCTCACATCCACCCAAATCCTATTGCTTCCACAATGGACTCTCTTCCTTACCTCTTCAATTAATCCCGTTTTTCCACCTTTCACAGCAATTACCATCAACATCTCCTGTCTGGACCTTTTCCATCTCTTTCCTCTATTCTCCACACTGCTGCCTGCTTTCCTCCTAAGACACAGATACTGATGATTATGTTACTATTGTGTTCAATAATCTTTTTTTTGAGACAGAGCCTCAAGCTGTCACCCTGGGTAGAGTACTGTGGCATTACAGCTCACAGCAACCTCCAACTCCTGGGTTCAAGCGAGTCTCCTGCCTCTGCCCCCCAAGTAGCTAGGACTACAGGACCCGCCACAACGCCTGGCTATTTTTTGGTTGCAGCCGTCATTGTTGTTTGATGGGCCCAGACTGGATTCCAACCTGCCAGCTCAGGTGTATGTGCCTGGCGCCTTAGCCGCTTGAGCCACAGGTGGTGAGCCATATTCAATAATCTTAACAAACCTCCATTACATCATGATCCAACTCCTCAGCCTATAATTCCAGACTCTCCACATTTTAATCCCTCTCTACTTCTCTAGTCCCTCCCTCCCATCTTATTGAACTTCAGCCCTCAAAACAATAGTATTAAACTTACAGATATTTTCACAAGAACTTCTTATAGCTTTCATTTTGTATGTAATGAGAACTGAGGCAGAAAGAGACTAATAGTTAACAAAGGCTACTCCTTCAACAAGGGTGGGGAGAGGAACTTTATTTTTATCTTTTATTTCTTGTTTCCCATTGCATTGTAATGACTCCTATAGAAGTCTTTTTTGCTAGGTGTCATGAGGCATAATGTGTGTCAGGGTAGTGTTAGTAAATGTCAAGAGGAATGCTCAGTAATTTGTTACTGATAAAACGTGCCAATATTTCTTTCTTTCTTTTTTTTTTTTTTTTTTTTTGAGACAGAGCCTCAAGCTGTCGCCCTGGATGAAGTGCCATGGCATCATAGCTCACATCAACCTCCAACTCCTGGGCTCAAGCGAATCTCCTGCCTCTGCCTCCCAAGTAGCTGGGACTACAGGCGCCAGCCACAATGCCTGGCTGTTTTTTGGTTGCAGCTGTCATTGTTGTTTGGTGGGCCCGGGCTGGATTTGAACCCGTCAGCTCAGGTGTATGTGGCTGGCGCCTTAGCCCCTTGAGCCACAGGCGCCGAGCCAATATTTCAAATCAATAATGGTTGGATTATATTGTATTTATTTATTTATTTATTAGAGACAGATTCTCACTTCATTGCCCTCAGTAGAGTATGGTGGCGTCATAGCTCACAGCAACCTCCAGCTCTTGGGTTTAGGTGATCCTCTTGCCTCAGCCTCCCAAGTAGCTGGGACTACAGGCGCCCGGCACAACACCCGGGTATATTTTTGTTACAGTTTGGTTGAGGCTGGGTTCAAACCCCCCACCCTCAGTATGCGCCCTGCCCACTGAGCCACAGGCTCTGCCTAAGGGTTGGATTTTATATCCAAGGTAAAACACTCCCTAGGTGGAGAGGAGTTGAGCTACAATTAATGAGGGGGCAGGGGTTACATACGACTGATAAGATGGTTGTGGACAAAGGTTGAGCTGTTCCACATACCTCAAATGTCTCCTATCATTAACCTACAGCTTTAAATTTCAACAAAGTCTAGCAACACTGTCAAACCTTTAAAATTACTACTTATGAAAAAAAAAAAAAAAAAGAGGCTCGGCACCTGTAGATCAGTGGCCATTGCACCAGCCACCTACGCTGGAGCTGGAGGGTTTAACTCCAGCTCAGGTCTGCCAAACAATGACAACTATAACCAAAAAATAGCCAGGCGTTGTGGTGGGTGCCTATAGTCCCAGCTACTTGGGAGGCTGAGGCAAGAGAATCACTTAAGCCCAAGAGTTGGAGGCTGCTGTGAGCTGTGATGCCACGGCATTCTACTGAGGGTGACATAGTGAGAATCTGTGTCAAAAAAAAAAGCCTCGGTGCCTGTAGCACAGGGGTTACCATACCAGCCACATACACTGAGGCTGGAGGGTTTGAACCCCCTGCTAAACAACAACAACAACATGAAATAGCCAGGTGGGCGCACCTGTGGCTCAGTGAGTTGGGTGCCGGCCCCATATACTGAGCATGGAGGTTTCAAACCTGGTCCTTGCCCAACTACAACAAAAATATAGCTGGGCATTGTGGCGGGCACCTGTAGTCCCAACTACCTGGGGAGCCTGAGGCGAGAGAATCAACTAAGCCCAAAAGATGGAAGTTGCTGTGAGCTGTGATGCTACAGATCTCTACCAAGGGTGATGAAGTGAGACTCTGTCTCTAAAAAATAAAACAAAATAAAATAATAAAAAAAAAATAGCCAGGCCTTGTGCTGGGCCCCTGTAGTCCCAGCTACTCAGGAGGCTGAGGCATGAGAATTGCTTAAGCCCAAGAGTTGGAGGTTGCTGTGAGCTGTGACATCACAGCACTCTATTGAGGGAGACATAGTAAGACTCTGTCTCAAGGCTCAGTGCCCATAGCTCAGTGAGTAGGGCACAGCCCACTTGCACCAAAGGTGGTGGGTTCGAGCCTGGCCTGACCCGCTAAACAACAATGACAACTGCAACCAAAAAATAGCCAGGTGTTGTGAATTGCTTAAGCCCAAGAGTTGGAGGTTGCTGTGAGCTGTGATGCCATAGCACTCTACCCAGGGTGACAGCTTGAGGCTCTGTCTCAAAAAAAAAAAAAAAAGCTCAAATTAAAGGTAGAGCTATCTGGGGCATGGTGGGTCACACCTGTAATCCTAGCATTGTGGGAGGCCAAGGCAGGTGGAATACCTGAGCTCACAGTTTTGAGACCAGCCTTAGCAAGAGTGACACAATGTCTCTAAAAAATAGCTGGGCATTGTGGTGGGTACCTGTAGTCTCAGCTACTTAGGAGGCTGCAGCAGAGGATCACTTGAGCCCAAGAGTTTGAAGTTGCTGTGAACTATGACACCCTAGCACTCAACTGAGGGTGACAAAGTGAGACTGTCTCAAAAAAAAAAAAAAAAAAAGAAGAAGAAGAAGGTGGAGATGATGCAGGAGGACAGGGCTAGCAGAAACCCCAAAGGATTTAAATCTCCTTGAGAGCAGGAATAAGTCCACCTTAGCAGTAGCACAATAAAGAGTCCTTAATGGGCCCTCCACAAACAGTTTTGGTCTAATTACAATAAAACAGAGTAAAAAAACTGAGGACTACAAATCAAGGCTGACCTTGGGCAGGAAAGTTAAAGAATGACTTCTTCAAATGCAAAGACTTGAGTCAGACAAACTGCATGTGAGTCCTGGCTTTGCCACTTGTTAGTGAAATAGAACTTGTTTTGTAAATATTAAAACAATAAATGTAAATGCTCTCCTAAATTATGTTCTCTAGCTTCTCTGAGCTGAGAGCTTAACTGGCTCCAACGAGAGAGAGCAGTCACTTGGCCCTTTTTTGCAGGACATTTGGCTGGTAGACTAGTTAGAACATTGAGCTCCCAACAATGTAAACAAGATATTCCTGTCTACCTCTGAGACCCTGCCAAAAGGCTGGAGTGAAGGAGACAGCACTACCATCTCCCTTCAGCCTTGAAGGATTGAGGGGAAGTGAGATAGGAGGGCATGATTGGACATTATTTTTTGAGACAGGGTATTTTTCTGTCTCCTGGCAAGAGTGCGGTGGTATCATCATTAACTCACTGCAGCCTCAAACTCCTGGGCTCAAGTGACCCTCCTGCTTTAACCTTCTGAATAGGTAGGACTAAAGGCACCTACCACCATGCCCAGCTAATTTTTTCTGTTTTTTGTAGAGACAGAGTCTCACTTTTGCTCAGGCTGTTCTCAAACTCCTGACCTCAAGCAATCCTTCCACCTTGGTCTCCCAAAGTGCTAGACTTATAGAATTACAGGCATGACACACCATGCCAGCTTTGTTTCTTTCCTCTTTTCAGACATTAGGTGTGGAGCAAATGGGGGCAACAAACACTTTGAGGCACATGCTAATGGTAGGGAAAGGCTCTTGCCCTATTCCCCATTTTAGGACTCTGAAATGAGTTGTCTAGAGGGCTGCCCCCTTGCTTACTAATCTGGTGGCTCAATGCAGTCAGAGAGAGAAAAATCTTGAGGTTTAGCTTTCCCTGGGGTATGATTGAGGCCCAGAAGTTTCCCCAACAGTTAGCCCTTCCTCTAAGCCAGAAGACAGCTAAGTTGGATGCCAGAAGGTCTTGCATGAGTAAAACTCCTAGCAAATATTATGTTTTGGTTATGTAGAGACCTTCTTAGGGCTCAGACAGTACTTTGAAAAGGCTTATACAACTGTTGCATGCCTAGAGATCTTAGAACAGATCAGACTTCCTGTCCCCCTTCCTGTCTCTTCTGCTCCCTGCTTCCCCCAAACTCCCACCCTCACCCACCAAGGATGATTTCAGATTGGGGCTTCTCAGAAGCAGAGATTTGGGCCAATGGACAGCTTGAGGTTTCTTCTGCTTTATGATTCAGAAAATATATTGAATTATTTATTCTTTCACATCCTGCAACCACATTTTTCAGTCACTTTCCTGACCTTGCTATTTCCACAATTTCCTTTGCGTTGCAGTTTCTAAAAAGGAAAGTCAGATAGAACATGTGTATCTTCATTTTAAAAGCATACACTGAATTTAGACGTATTTCTTTCCCCCTTTTGCATCTAATTGAACAGGGAACTTGGTAAACTTAGTATAGGAGAACTTCAGAAATTCCAGTGAAAACCACCAATTTCAGAAATTCTAGTGAAAACCACCAACACCTGCCACAGAACCCTCTGAAAGACAGAGACTGCAGTAATTACAAAGGCCTAGTGTGGGGTAGGGTGTGGTGTCCTTGAGGAGCTAAAAGATGGTCAGTCTGGCTGGTGGGACCCACAGACAGAAAGCCTTCATGGAGGACTGTGCAGGAGACTGGCCCAGTGTTCTCCAACCTTCTTTTTCTTTTTTCCTGGCCACATAGAGAGACTATATTCCCAGCCCCCACACAGTGGCTATTTGACTAAATTCAGTGGAATATGACTGCATATAATGGGCACACATCTGCTCCTGAAAAACCTTATGTGGTTATATTAGTTTCCTATTGATTTTGTAAAAAAGTTTCACAATTGGGTGGCGCCTATGGCTCAGTGAGTAGGGCACCAGCCCCATATACTGAGGGTGGTGGGTTCAATCCCGGCCCCGGCCAAACTGCAACAACAACAAAAAAATAGCAGGGCATTGTGGCAGGTGCCTGTAATCCCAGCTACTGGGGAGGCTGAGGCAAGAGAATCACCTAAGCCCAAAAGCTGGAGGTTGTTGTGAGCTGTGATGCCACAGCACTCTACCGAGAGTGACAAAGTGAGACTCTGTCTCTAAACAAACAAACAAAAGAAGAAAAAACCCAAATTTTCACATTCTTAGTCACTTAAAGCAACACAAATTTATTCTCTGCCTTCTGGAGGCCAGAATTCTGAAATCAGTTTTACAGGGCTAAAGTCATGGCCAAGTGAGGCAGCTCACGCTTATAATCCTAGTTCCATGGGAAGCAGGAGGCAGGAGGATACCTCGAGCTTGGGAGTTCTAGAACAGCCTGAGCAAGAGCGAGATCCTAGACAGGCCTGTGGTGGTGCCTATAGTCCCAGCTACTAAGGAAGCTGAGGAAGGAGGATCACTTGAACCCAGGAGTTTGAGGTTGCTGTGAGCTAGGCTGATGCCACCACACTTTAGCCTGGGCAACAGAGCAAGACTCAAAAAAACAAAAAAATTAGGGCATTAGCAAGAGCTGGTTCCTTCTGAAGAATCTTTGCCCCTCCAGCCTCCTGCATTCCTCAGCTCATAACCCCTTCCTTGCATCACTCCAAGGTCTTCAACCTTCACATCTCCTACTTACATTTTCCTGCTTTCTTGTGGCCCGCTTATAAAGACCCTAATGATTACCCTCCACCACTAGATAAAGACCCTAATGATTACCCTCCACCACCAGATAATCTCATCTCATGAACCTTAATTTGATCAAAGTCCCTTTGCAACGTAAAATGACATTCCCAGATTCTGAAGATGAGCAAGTTAGGATGTGAACTTTTTTGAGGGCTATTGTTCAGCCTACCACAGTGATCCTACACACTCTGTCTTTCCACATTTGCCAGCTGAATGCAGAGAATAAAGAATCCAAGAGGTGGGGAAGCCACCCAGTAGAAGGAGCCTGGGATGCTGAGTGATTAGGAAGAACAGAGCTCCTTCGCCGACCATACTGGACTGTGAAATGGAGGAGCAAACGATACTTACTGTGCAAAGCATGTGTGGGTAGGTGGAATTATTGGCCTCAGTTCTTCAACTCTCTCTGTATCCACACTCTTGCCATGTACGGCCTCACTGTGAGCCAACTGTACTTCCTGGCCCCTTGATGTTGGCCTTGACCATATGTTAGTGGAAGTGACAGCCTACCCAGGCCTTAAGACATTGCTTGTTCTTCCACTTCATTCATTCTTCTGCCATCACCACAAACCCAATCTACATCAGCTGGACTCCAGCTGACAAATCTGTGTTTCATGATGAATGACTGTTGTATTAAGCCAATAATTGTAGGGTGATTTACCAGATAGCAATGATTGACTAATGTAAACACTGAGGTTTTAATTTGTTTATTACAACAGCTGGACTAGATTGGGAGCTGGGAGAGTGAGTGAGAGAACAGGGAGAATCAAATGCTGTGGCCAGGAAGTAAGAAGTTGGAATCTATTATTCCAAAGGAATAGCAGTTCCCAGTGACGACAACATCTGGGACATGACCAGGGAAGAAAGTGGTCAATGAGTGTAGGCAAAGGTCACTGGAATAAGCAGATCAAAGATAATGACAGGACTTGAGGTAGAATGGAAGACTTGTTACTAGACAAATGCCTGAGCTACCACTGAATGTGTGTGACTGGTTTTGAGATTGAAAAGCTAGATATCTAATTTTGGAAAAAATTAGAATTCCTAGAATGACCCTAACAATAGTAACTGATAGTTGAAGATCTTTCTCTATTTCCTGTTGTTATGAAAAAGGTAGGAATTGGGAGGTGAGATCTTTACTTGGAAAGATAAACTGTACATGATCTTGGTTGTCTAATCCAGTCCCCCAGAACAAGAAGAAAGGCTGTGGGACTGAGCAGCCTCCATTAAACCACAGATGTCGTGAGATTATATTGGAGCTTCTGCTAAGTGGACCAAAGAACTATGGCACTGGCTGGGTAGTTCAACAAGGCCATAATGCAAATGCAAAAGTGGCTTCTACTAACACATTTAATGGATAATTGTTTTTGTATCACTTGGCTTATTATTTTATCGTCCCATAAATTGCATGCAGGTGCACTAGCTCATGCCTATAATCCTAGCACTCTAAGAGGCCAAGACAGGTGGATTGCTGGAAGTCAGGAGTTTGAGACAAGCCGGAGGAAGAGTGAGACCCCCATTTCTAAAAAAAAAAAAAAAAAAAGTTAGCCAGGTATTTTGGCGGGTGCCTGTTGTCCCAGCTACTTGGGAGGCTGAGGCAAGAGAATCGCTTGAGCCCAGGAGTTGGAGGTGGCTGTTAGCTATGATACCATGGCATTCTTCCAAGGGCAACATAGTGAAACTCTGTCTCAAAAAAAATAAAAAAATAAATAACAAATGCACAGGGACAAGAAATAGCATGAGCATATTCTGCAAATGCTTTGTAGAAATTGAACTTGCTGGCAATAATACAATCTCAGGATAAACAGACCTGATGTTTAAGTGTTCCTACCAAAGGGCCTAGAAGTGCCCATAAACTCACTTATTTCTACAGCTCTAGGCACCCTGGGGATATAAAGTTCATTTTCCAGGAAAGTTGTCTCAAGCTTCCCTTTGCAACACAAGTTTCCTGTTCTCATTACAGATGGCATTGCAGTAGTGCATTCCTAACAGTTTATGTGGTATGACAAGCAGAATAATGGTCCCTAGAAATCTGTGTTGTGGCTCGGCGCCTGTGGCTCAATCGGCTAAGGCACCAGCCACATACACCTAAGGTGGCGGGTTCGAATCCCCAGCCCAGGCCCGCCAAACAACAATGATGGCTACAACCAAAAAATGGCCGGGCGTTGTGGCGGGCACCTGTGGTCCCAGCTACTTGGGAGGCAGAGGCAGGAGACTCGCTTGAGCCCAGGAGTTGGAGGTTGCTGTGAGCTGTGATGCCATGGCACTCTACCCAGGGGGATAGCTTGAGGTTCCATCTCAAAAAAAAAAAAAATAGGCAAAGGATCTGAGCAGGCATTTCTCAAAAGAAGACATGAATGGCAATAGATATATGAAAAAAATGCTCCAGACATCTAATTATCACAGATAGAAATTAAAACTACATCGAGATCATGCTTCATACACATTAGAATGGCTATTACCAAATAGAAAACTTTTTGTTTTAATTTCTTTCTGGCCTCTGTTGTTACAATCTATTTTTAGAAAATTCATTTCTCAATATTTCAATAAATCCATAGTTTCTTCCAGGGTATAGACAAAACTAAAAGAAAAAAAGCTATATTATTATGCTGGAGTTCTTACTTGATTTGGAAAGATTGAAATGGGAAGTGATACCATCAGAAAAAGATAGGATGCAAGAAGGTCAATTTCTATGACTAGAGAAGGAAAATAATGATTCAGACTGAGAAACCCTGGTTCCAATGATCTCTCTACTTTCAAAGGCATCTATTGAGAATAGTCAGATTTCTTTTAGCCTCAAAACAAAGTCCCCTCTTGCTGATAATAATTAACGGCCAGCAGTATGGAAGGAAGAAATTTCATTCCCATCACTGTAGGAATCCTTCTCTCAACATCCCACACTAAAGTAGTTCTCCTTAGAAACATTTTTTCACGGTAAAATTTGGATATGGAGAACCAGTTTGGATATGAAGAGCCAAATACCAGGTAAAAACTGTTTCCAGGAAAAAAAATTATTTTTCTAAGCCTATCTGAATTGATAAATGGCATCGAAAGGCTATTTTTAAGTAGCCGCCTGTCTGCTTGTCCTATATTAGAGTACTAGTTGCAGTTTGAAAGGTCTATTCATTCATGTCCTTTAGAGCAATGCCGTTGATTTCAAATGCCTTTAGCAAGTTGGAAAAGTCACTTCTCTCAGATGACTAAAGCAGAAAAGGTCAATTAAGTAACAATCTATTCTGGTCTAGCAAGAATCCCTTCCCAGACTATGTAAAACTATGGATTTATTTTTAAGAGATCAAAGGTTTTTAAAAGAATTCTTTATTATTAATTAGTTATACAGAAGTATTTATTTTTAAGTCTATTTTTTCCTGTGGATTACAAAGGATATCTAATTTTTCACTATTTCTTTTACCTGAAACTTCCCTTCATTCTGTGGATTGTTGCTTGGACTCAGATCCTTATTATCATGAAATATTATAATAATCTCTTAGGACTTCTTTTCTAATATTCTGCCTCTAATACATGGCGTTCTCTAGGCTAGGCTTCTTAAAGTGCAGGATATTGATACCACTTCTGTGTCTGAAGTTTTATTCTGTTTTGTTTGTTTCTCAAATATCTTTCTCCTGCTGAAACTGTAAAGTACTAGCTTCTCCATCAGACACGCCCAACTGCATGCACTTTTCAGTCTGGTTCCTACTGTCTACTTTTGTAGATCCTCCTTTTGGAAAAATTGGATATTTTTATGTTCCCCTTAAGACACTCTCCACATTCCCACATCAGACTTCACATTGTTCACTTTGTTTCTTATGAAATAGCCTCACCCTGCAACCTCTCCCACTCTCAACCCAGGCATTCTAGGTGCTTATATTCCGCCCCTTTTGCAAAACCTTGCTCAAAAGCCATCTTAGCTATATTATATCTGATTGTACTTAATCATATACTCTCTTATTTTCCACCTCAGGTTATGTCTTTTTTTCTTTGAATTCCAATAAACTTTTGAAATATCCTTTCTGTCTTCAAACCAAATGGCAAAACTTCGATTCTAGTTAAATCTAACACTTCCTCTGACATTCCCTTAAAACATGCCGCTGAACATATAAAATATGTAATATGAACATATATGCATACAAATAGGACAAAAACCTTCAATGATGCCTCCTTGTTAACTACGATACCCACCATCTTCTAGGTTTCTATTGCATATTTCTCCTCTCTGCTCTTTGCATCCTCTCCAATCTTCAGCTACTGGTCTTAATTCTACATTATGGGGGAAAGAGAAGCCATAAGAGGAACACTTTCACAACCTCATGAGACATCATTGCCCATCATCCCACTTCTCAGGCACATAATTCTTCCCTCCCTTATTGTACCACAGATGAACTACACTTGCTCTTATTCAGAGTAGCTTTTCAACTTGAGTGTCAAAACTCATCCTTTCTTGCCTAGTCATGTATCCCCTCTTGCCTATAATCCAGATATTTTCTCCCAAATGTCTGTAACTGTATAGAATTTTTCCTGTAGTCTATAATTTCCACCAATTTAAAAACAGTGTCATTATTTTAATGGAAAAAAAAGAAGGCTAGTGATCCCAAAGGAGGCTAGCATTTAGAACAATAAACAGAATTCATGACTGGTTGCTGTAATTAGACTATGGGTATTTCACAGACACTGTACAAAAATAAGACGAATTTCAAGAGATGACTCTGTATTCATCCTACTGCATGCCAATGGAAGGAGCAAAATGTCCTTAGCCAAAATATTCCCATCATTTCTTTTTTGGGCTGAATTGCTCTTCACTCATTCATATGTTGAAGTGTTAACCCCTAATATCACAGACTATGATTGTATTTGGATATAGGGCCTTTAGAGAAGTAATTTGAGTAAAACAGGTTTTATGGGTGGTCCCTAATGCAATATGGCAGGTGTCTTTATAGGAAGGAGATTAGGACATGCACACACACTCACAGAAAGACCATGTGAGGACACTATCTAAAGGCCAACAACAAAAGCCTTAGGGAAAAAAAAAAGTTATATTTTGTACTACTACTTTGCCAACTGGCCCTTGGTTAGACTCAGTCAAGAGGAGAAATTGGCAAATCAGCAATCAGGAAAAGCAGTAACGTTTTATGTTTCTGGCGCTCAGGATGAGGAAAGTGTGAGCAGTTCCTAATAGTTACAGGTGGAGGAATAATGGGACCAATATTTATTATTCCAACATTACAGAGATAATATTTTTTGACATACCGATCCTGAGCTGGTCATTTTAACAGATCCAGTAAGTACTGGGACATCATATCCAACATTACAGCAAATGGTAAACTTGGAAATTTCTAGCCTTGAAGTATTAATGGCATAAAATCTCTAATTATCATTTGATTTTTTTTCATTAATACACCAGCTATATACAATAGCAAAGGTATTTTTAGATACATAATGCTGAATAAATCAGGAGGCATAGAGGATTGTCATTTTGATAAAGCTGTTGCTATTACATAAAGCTATTAATAATACATCATGCAATATATTGTTTAGCAATATAGAGAAACTGGGAGGAGAAAATAAGCACTAAAATTAGGATATTGTTCATTTTCTATGTGGTAGACAGAGGAATGGAAGCAAGCAGAAACACAATGATAACTTTGAAAATACTGGCAGTGTTCTAATTCTTAAGATGTATAGTGTATTCTGGAGCATGGCTTCTATTTTCTATGTCTGTGTATGTCATTTTCGCTACTTCAAATGTTACATAAGGAAAGTAAGTTTTAAAAAAAAGACTTTATTTTCTGCTCAAGTTTAGGGTCAAAAATTTAAAAATCCCATTACGTAAATAAACTATAATATATATCTGAGTCTATTTCCTATAATTCTAATTGTCATTATTTATTTAATTACCTATTTACCAAAAAAAAACTTAGAGTTTTCAAAATCATGGTTTTGTGATGTTTTAGTGTCTAAGATGGGCAGATATTCACTACAGATTGACCTTGGTCATGAAATGAATGATACCGCACTTACGACATTGACTTTTGTTATTATGGATGACTTATCTTTCCTTCTTAAAAATAAACTATTAATTTATTTATATACAGTAGAACCTGCAGAGATGACTACCTCCCTACAATAACTACCTCTAGTTGACCTAATTTTCATAGACTGGGCATGCACCACCTGTTGACCACCTCTGTACATTAACTGTTCTGTGTTACAGTCCCTGGGGTGATCAACTTACAGAAGTTCTACTATATTTTAAATGGTGATGCTTTTTAATTATTACCTGAATTTTATATATTATTGTTTTATTTAAGTTCTCACCAAAACTGAATGGAAAATACAGAGTTATTATGCACATGCTGTCCCCCCCACACATACCCATTACTGATATCTACTCCACAAAGGTACATTCATTACACTTGATGAAACTACACTGACACAGCATTGTCCTTCCAACTCCATAATTTACATTAGGATATACTTTTGGCATTGCACATCTATAGGTTTTGACAAATATATAGTTCTATTTATCCACCACCTACAAATTTGTTTTACTGCCCTAAAAATGTTTAATGCTTTGCTAACGCATCCTTCCTTCCCCTCAGCCCTTGGGAATCACTGAACTGTCTCCACAGTTTTGCCTTTTTTTAAAAATTTGATATCTGCTTTTATTCTGATGCAGTCAGATAACATTGCTTAGTATGATTTCTGTTTTTTTAAAATTTTTTGGTAATTTATTTTTGGGGATTTATTGAGGGTGCAAGAAACCAGGTTACACTGATTGCATTTGTTAGGTAAGGTCCTACT
Organism: Galagoides demidoff; assembly: GCA_963574575.1. NCBI lineage: Eukaryota > Metazoa > Chordata > Mammalia > Primates > Galagidae > Galagoides > Galagoides demidoff. The sequence continues at coordinate 18,532 of CAUYQV010022740.1, forward strand.
GCAAATCCTGTCTTGCCCCCAAAAGGTGTGGCACTCACCAAGACCACACTCCCTCCCTCCTTCCCTCTCTCTGCTAATCCCTTCCCCACTCCTCCCTCCTTCTTCCTCTCTCTGCTCACCCCCTCCCCTTGTCATTAATTGTCCTCAGATCAAAATTGAGCACATAGGATTCATGCTTCTCCATTCTTGTGGTGCTTTACTAAGAATAATGTGTTCCATTTTCATCCGTGTTAATACAAAGGCTGTAAAGTCTCCACTTTTTTAATGACTGAATAATAATTCCATGGTATACATATACCACAGCTTGTTAATCCATTCCTGGGTTGGTGGGCATTTAGGCTGTTTCCACATTTTGGAAATTGTAAACTGAGCTGCAATAAACAGTCTAGTGCAAGTGTCCTTATGATAAAAGGATTTTTTTCCTTCTGGGTAGATGCCCAGTAATGGGGTTGCAGGATCAAATGAGAGGTCTAGCTTGAGTTCTTTGAGGGTTCTCTATACTTCCTTCCAAAAAGGTTGTATTAGTTTCCAGTCCCACCAGCAGTGTAAAAGTGTTCCCTTCTCTCCACATCCACACCAGTATCTGCAGTTTTGAGATTTTGTGATGTGGGCCATTCTTACTGGGGTTAGACAGTATCTCAGGGTGGTTTTGATTTGCATTTCTCTAATAATTAGGGATGATGAGCATTTTTTAATATGTTTGTTCATCATTTATCTGTCTTCTTTAGAGAAGGTTCTATTCATGTCTCTTGCCCATTGATTGATGGGATTGTTGGCATGTGTATTAATTTGAGTTCTCTATAGATCCTAGTTATCAAGCTTTTGTCTGATTCAAAATATGCAAATATCCTTTCCCATTGTGTAGGTTGTCTATTTGCTTTGGTTGTTGTCTCCTTAGCTGTGCAGAAGCTTTTCAGTTTAATTAAGTCCCATTTGTTTATTATTGCTGTTGCAATTACCATGACAGTCTTCTTCATGAAGTCATTCCCCAGGCCAATATCTTCCAGTGTTTTTCCTATGCTTTCTTTGAGGATTTTTTTTTTGTTTC
>CAUYQV010022742.1:0-13319 GCA_963574575.1 Galagoides demidoff
CCAACTCCTGGGCTCAAGCGAGTCTCCTGCCTCAGCCTCCCAAGTAGCTGGGACCACAGGCACCCGCCACAACGCCCGGCCATTTTTTGGTTGCAGCCATCATTGTTGTTTTTGGCGGGCCCGGGCTGGGGATTCGAACCCACCACCTTAGGTGTACATGGCTGGTGCCTTAGCCCATTGAGCCACAGGCACCATGCCTCTAGTCTCACTTTGAATGAATACCTTTTATTATAGAATAGCAAGGCAGGGCTAGTATTTCTAACTCACTCACCCTGGATCACTTTTTTATCCTCATTTCAGCCACTCAACTAGCCAAACTGCTAAAAGCCCTTCATAGCTCCCTAAGCTGAAATATTAAATGTAGAATCTCTGCTTAGTGGGCCCATATGAATAAATTTATCCTTGATTCAATTTTATATTCCTTCCATCATTATCCCACACTCATAAAATCCATTCCCACTGTTAGACCCAAAGCAGGGATCTTAGGGATGGATGCCCCCAAGAAGAGTCACCACGCTCAGGTCAATGCAAAAGCAAGAGGCGAGTTTATTGCTGACGCGTCAGGGTCCCTCAGCCGCTCGGGGAGAAGGACCCCGAAAAGCTGTTACCGGTTTCTTTTAAAGTTGTAAAACCACAACCAGATGGGTGTGGGGGTCGGCGATTGTTTGAACAGGGGGATTCTGATCAGGGTAAGGTCACTGGTCTGTTTAAGCGAGCGAAATTCCAAGCATTCCGAGCAGGGAGTGGGTTTGTGCAGAAAGGTCTGTTGTTTATCAATGGCTGAGCAGGGAGTGAGCAGGGTCAGGGGGTGAGTTTTAGCTGTTGGGGTAGCTGGCACGCGCAGGATGTGGAGAGGGGCGCCCGCAAGCACCCAGGGAGTCCCAGGTGCCCCAAGCACCCAGGGAGTCCCAGGGAGTCCCAGGAATGTAATCAGTCAGCCAGTGCTCGGAAAGTCCCTGCCTGAAAAGTCTCCCAGCAGGTGGTCTGTTTTATGAGGTGGGAGTCTACCCTGGCCTCGGGGTTCCTTCACAAGCAGGCACAACAAGGTTATAAATACCTCCTTGTTTTCATCAGTACATACTCAGGATGGGCAGAAGCCTTCCTGACAAAAATGAGACTGCTCAGACAGCCACTAAAAAACTTAAAGAACTCATTCCCCAGTTTTGCCTCTGACGGGTACTGGGATCTGACAATGGTCAGGCCTTCACAGACCAAATATCAAAATTAATAGCACAAACATGAAACATAAACTGGAAACTCCACTGTGTCTATTGCCCCCAGTAGGGCATGTAGAAAGAAATACTTGAACCCTGAAAGAAACTTTAATGAAATTTCCTCTTGAGACTGGTGAAAGCTGGCTGGACCTCTTGCCCTTCACCCTTTTTTGAACCCAGTGTACTCCTTACTGGGCTGGTTTTACTCATTTTGAAATCATGTACGGGAGGCCTCCTCCCAAAAATACAAAGTGAATTTGTAACTGAAATTTCTAACCATACCCTTCTTAACTCCCTACAGGCTCCCCAGGCCACTCGAACATCTGTTCAAACACTCACCGAAGACAGCCAGACAGCTCAGACCGACCTCCTGAGTTCCTCTTGTCAATATCAACCCGGAGACTGCGTGCTGATCAAGCGATATGACTCCAAAGAGCTTGAACCGAAGTGGAAAGGACCCTTCAGGATCATCCTCTCCACTCCCACAGCCATAAAGGTAGCCGGCAGTCCTGCTTGGATCCACTCCTCTCACGTGCAGCGAGCACCACCTAGTGACGAGGAACGGAGATGGCACGTCCAACCATCAGACAATCCTCTAAAGCTAAGACTCAAGCGGGAACCCTTATAATATGGCTACTCCTCCCACGAGGAGGAGAGGGGCGGGAATCAACTCCTCATGAGCCCCAATCTTGGGTTTGGTAACTTAGATGTACTGAAACAGATGAAAGGATTCAAAATGTTACCACTGACAAACAGCCAACCTTTAAAGTAGATCTCTGTAACCTTGGTATACCCCTACCAAGAGGTGGAGGTGCCCACACACTTAGTTGGAGATAGGGTAATCCCAACTCAGGAAGTGGCACCTACACTTGGGGTTGTGGTACTACTGACCTAGAGAAAAATTTACAGGGAACCCAGTACTATGCCTGTCGCTCAGGAAGGGACCTAGATTGTAGGGGACAGGAAGACTTTTTTTTTTTTTTAGTTGGAGTTTTTTTGTTTGTTTGTTTTGTTTTTTTGGCCGGGGCTGGGCTTGAACCCACCACCTCCAGTATATGGGGCTGGTGCCCTACTCCTTGAGCCACAGGCACCGCCCAGCACAGGAACACTTTTATTGCAAACACTACAGCTGTGATACAGGCCTCTTGGACTCATGGGGATGATTGGCTAGACATCAAATTTACCTCAAACCCCACCTGTATGCCCCCAGTACTTGTAACCCAGGCTTCTTAAAACCAAAAGGTGGTCCAACATCTGTGGCCATGTATGAGAAACAGGTAAATCTTAGAGGCTCAAACTCTATGTGTATGGAAAAGACCCCAGAACCACTTTCACAATCCAACACCACAGATTTTTTTTATCCCAGCCCAGCCCATAGGCCCAAATACAGAATTAAATCTTCCCCCGCCTCAATCCAAACTTGCTTTAAAGGCTGGACAGAGCCCAACTCCTAGAAACTTCATTAACCAAGAAATCCCAACTCCTCACCCCAGATTATTCCCTTTTCTCCAAATGTTAGATGCTGTATATGGATTCCTAAACACTTCCCATAGCAACCTGACCAGAGATTTCTGGCTATGCCTGAATCCTGGCCCCCCTTACTACATCAGGATAGGAGTCAATTTATCTATCATGGCTGGGAATCCACCGGCCAGGAACCCAGGAGAGGTAGCATAGTAAATTATACTCAATGTAATTGGCACCAACCAAAACTCACCCTAGGAGATCTACAGGGAAAGGGTTATGCATAACCTCCCCTGGATACAACCTCCAAAATTCACCCTATAAAAACTCCTGCAGCCAAGAAGTATAAGGAAATAAGGCAGAAACCCACAAACTCTTATATTACAAGGCCCCCTTTGAAACTTGGTTTCTCTGTACCAATGGCCTGACCTGCTGTGCCTCTGCTAGCTTATCTTCAAATGGGCCTCTGTTCCTGTGTATATTAATTCATATTATACCCCAAGTGTACATATATGATGGGGAAGGGGAAAGAAAACACTTAGACCTAAACTTCAGTCCCAATCCCAGGAGGATAAAAAGGACCCCCATAGGTGAATCTGCAGCATTAGGGGCCAGTTCACTAGTCATGCAGAACACCAACTTCAGATACCTCAGCCAGCAAGTTACCCAAGATTTAGGACTTCTAGAAAGCTCTGTCTCCTGACTTGAAATACAAGTTGACTCTTATGGCTGAGGTGGTCCTGCAGAACTGAAGGGGACTAGACTTCCTCTTTATAAAAGAGGGAGGACTATGTGTAGCCTTAGGTGAAAATTACTGTTTCTGTGCAAACCAGTCCAGAGTTATTAGTAAAAAGGCACCAGCCACATACACCAGAGCTGACGAGTTTGAATCCAGCCCAGGCCCGCCAAAGAACAATGACAACTACAACCAAAAAATAGCCAGGCATTGTGGTGGGCACCTGTAGTCCCATCTACTTGGGAGGCTGAGGTGAGAGAACTGCTTAATCCCAGCAGTTGGAAGTTATTGTGAGCTGTGATGCTACAGCACTCTACCCAGGGCGACAGCTTGAGGCTCCGTCTCAAAAAAAAAAAAAAAAGATGAAATAAGTCTAATTTCCCCGTAACATAAATGAGAAAAGACAATTGATTTCTTGCTTGGCTAAAACCCTAGGAAATGAAGCAATTATCCCTTTAGACAATACCAGATTGAAAAAGTACAGAGACAAAAATTACTAAAACTAAGTTGTATGATCTATGTTACAATATTAGAACAATGATGTATATATGTTACTAACTAACTGCAAAATTCTGCATGTATATAATGCTATCCTACCCAGATGCACCTGGACAGCCTGTGTGCCAACCAGGATGCAGACCCCTAAAAAAAAACCAATCCCTTAAGCCCTTGGGGCTACTCTCAAAAACCCCTCATTGGGGCACTGAGGCAGTCACCGCCAGCTCCTGAATAAAGAGACTATCTTAAATTCAGCTTGTTTGGCAGTGTGGTCTTTGTGGAAATCTTGAGCACAATAGTCCCATCAGACCCTGCCAAGCCAACATTCCTAAATCCTTTTCCTTGCTCTCTGAGCCCAGAAAGTTGCCTGGACCCAAAAGAGGGAGCAGAGGCTTTGCACTGTCATGTGTTTCCAGCTGTGTCCTGAGCAAGGACCCCTGACAGCAGCCCACCCATAGCTAGTCTTCTTGCTGGGCAGTCTTTTCTCAAAAGCTGGTGGCACAGACAGGTGCAGTGGCACACACCTGTAATCCTAGCCCTCTGGGAGGCTGAGGCAGGTAGGTAGCTTAATCCCAGGCATTCAAGACCAGACTGAGCAAGCGTGAGACACCATCACTATTAAAAATAGAAAATCTAGCTGGGTGTTATAGTGGGCACCTGTAGTCCCAGCTACTTGGGCGGCTGAGGCAGAATGATTGCTTAAGCCCAAGAGCTTGAGGCTGCTGTGAGCTATGATGATGCCACAGCACTCTACCAAGGTTGACAGAGTGAAACTCTGTCTCAAAAAAAATAAACCCCCAAAGCTGGTGCCATTATGTGCACCCTGAATGATAGATCTGAAATGCATAGTAGATTTTCTTATACAAGGCCTAAAACCCTGAAAGTGTCTCTATGTGCAAAGAATCCCCCCCAAGCTTGTCTCCTCTAGACTGCCGCTCCTCACTCACCTTGTGCTACCTACATTGTTCACCCTGCTCCAACATGGCCAGTGCACCCGTTGTTCTCCAAGAGGACTAGTTGATCCACACTCTCCATCCTATAAAGCACCTCCCTTTCTCTTCTTTATTTTGTCAACTCTAATGCAAGGCACATTTCAACATTACACATCCTTTTCTGATAGCCTCAGCACAGGAAGTGCAACCATGCTACAATAGCACACCCATATTCTGCCCGATCTGGGAACACCAGTGAGTGGGCCAATGTTCCTTGTGAATTCCTCAGTGGGGATATTCCTAGTGAGCTCCCAGAGGAAGCTACTGTGTCAGCAGCAGCTTGTGTGCTTATGGAGTCACCATAACTATAGTGCTGTGTACTGAGCTAAACTACATCAGAAAGGAATAAGCTAGGTAGCTGCCAGCATTGGTCTCTTTTCTGTTGCTTATAAAGAGACCCCAGCCTCTGGGCAATTTATCAAGGAATGAAATTTATTTCTTACATTCCTGGTGGCTGAGCAATCCAACGTTAACAGGCCCCATAAGCAGAGTGGCCTTTTGCTGGTCAGGACTCCATGTAGGTTCCTACAGTTACACAGAGCACAACACATGGAGGGGCCTATGCATGCCACATGCCAGTGCTGTCTCTCTTTTTCTTTACATGAAGCCATAACCTCCCCTTTTGTAAGAGCACATTAATCTGTGAAAGGATTGACCCGTTCAGGACAGCAGAGCCTCATGATCCAATCAGCACTTAAAGGTTCTGCCAGTCCATACTGCCACTTTGGGATTAAATTTCAACATGACCTTTGGAGGAGACAAACGTTCAAACCATAACCCTGCCAATGGGAAAGTGTGGTATCCGTAAGAGATGAGATGCACACATGAGCCACTAGTGTAAGACTGAACATGCTGCATAACATGGAGATATTAGGACAGATTAAAGTGACAAAGTGGAGGTGCAAACAATAGCCAATGGGGACAAAGTATTTTAGGAGGTGGGTTATGTGTTCCATGTATGAATGTTAAGGCTAAAAGGAATTAGGAAAAGTTCACTAATATGGACTGGAATTCACAGAACAGGTGAAGGAAGGAGGCTTGATATGATGAGAGATATTCAAAATGTTAAAGGAACCTCCAGAGGTAACATTATGGGACAGTTTAGTATATTCCAGGAATTATTCTAAATGTTTTCCATAAACTGACCTAATGTCATGGCACCAAATAACAACACTGGTAGTGACTTTGATTTGAATTTTGATGGATCCCCCTGATGTGTATGTTGGAAGTTAGTCCCCAATGTGAATTTATTAAGAGGGGAGGACATTGGCAAGTGAATAGGTCATGAGGAATCTGCCCTCAGGAATGGGACTAGTGCTCTTATGAAAGAGGCTTGAGAGAGGCTTCCGTCACCTTACACAATGTGAGGACACATAGGAACTGACATCAATGAGAAACAGGCTTTCCCAGACAGAAAAATCACTGGTACCTGGGAACATTCAACTTCCAAAACTGGGAGCAATCAACGTCTGTTGATAATAAATCTTTTTTTCTACCAGCCTGAAGGGTCAAGGACAGAAATTGATACCATGAAGTGGGTATTATGGTAACAAATCCTTAAACATGTAGAAGTAGCTTTGAAATTGAGTGATGAGTAGAGGCTAAAAGAGTTTAGAAGTGTGTTGGCACTAATAGACATTAAAGGGTGGTTCCAGCGAGAGCTGAGAAGAAGGCATGAAGTCATAGAAGGGTATTTGGGAACAGAACCTAAGAATCCATGTTTGTGCCATTGGGTTTTGGATTTGATGAGAATCTATTCCCCTTATTTTCTTTTCTTCTACTCCCTTTTGGAATGGAAATATCAGTGCTGTGCCTTCCCCACCACTGTATACTAGAAGCCCTTAACTAGCTGGTTTAATTCCACAGGTTCACAGCTCAAGGGGGGTGGGCCTCAGAATGAACCAAATGTAAGCCTGTCCCCACATCTGATGATATGAGACTCTGGACTTTAGAGACTTGAGGTTTTGCTGGCACAGATAAGATTTAGGAGCCTACTGAGATGTAATGAATTTATTTATTTACTTTTCTATTTGTAAATGTTTGGTTTTTATTTATTTTTATTTTTTATTATTATTAACTTTTTTGGTTCAAGTTCATTGAGTATACAAAGATTTAGGTTATACTGTTTGCACATGTTTCAGTAAAGTCCCTCTTATAGTTGTGTCCCACCCTCAAGAGGTGTGCCCTGTGCCATAAACTTCCACCACTTTTCCTCCTCCCCTCTTTCTGCTCCCTCATTTCCCAGCCCACTTCCTTGAATGGATGTGCATTTTTCTCTTCCGTGGGTATGTATTAGATCCTGTATTGGCTTCATGATAGGATTGAGTACATTGGATTCTTGCTTCTCCATTCTTGTGATACTTTACTAAGTGTATTCCAAGGGCGGTGCCTATGACTCAAAAGGGTAGGGCACTGGCCCCATATGCTGGAGGTGGTGGGTTCAAATCCAGCCCCAGCCAAAAAAAAAAAGAAGAAGAAGAAGCATGAGTTCCAGTGTAACTCTATCCAGGTTAAAATTAATTTGTTTGCATATGATGAGGACATGAATTCATGAATTTCAGGGGCTGAGGAAGAAAACTATGCTCTATATATTTTGTTTCCCCACAATATATGTGTTTGAACTTACTTTTCAATATGATAGTTTTCAGTTGTGGAACTTTTTGAGATCTAAAGGGCATGAGGGCTCCACTCTCATAAAGGGGATTAGTGCACTCTCCAAGGAAGCTTGAGAGAGCTTGCTTGATCCTCTGCTATGTGATGACACATAGAATGTGCCATCTATGTGGAACAGGTCTTCATTAGACCCCAAAGCTGCCCTTGTCGTGGTCTTGGACTTCCTGGCCTCCAATAGTGTGAGGAAGAAATTTCCGTCTTTCTCAATTACCTAGTGTAGGATAATTTGTTATTTCAGCTTTAACATACTGATACAGTCTGGTCATTTGACTGCTCAGGTAACTGAAAAACAGAACAACCCTGAAGGACAAACAGGTGGTAGGAAGAAGAGATGTGACATCATTCCAAGTGGCCTACCTTGAACCTATATACCTAACCATGTTCTATCATGCATGGTGGACAGGAAGTAATAGATTATTCTTTCCAGGACATCCCAAGGACAGGAGAGGGAGTACCAGTATGGATGGGAAGAGAGTAATGGTGAACATAGATTGTGGAGACATAGGTAAACTGAGAAATAGACATGACCTTCGTAGTGGCCAGGCATTCAGAGAGGCCAGCCAGATTTCCAGCTAGAGTCTAGTCAGAGGAAAAGCCTCAAGAACAGGTATGGTATGAGTATGAGTTGGCTACTCCAGGGTGTGGGATTCACTCCCAACAGCCTCATTCTTCCTTATCTTCCCACCCCATGCTGCTTAAGTTCCCAGATCCATCCATTCAGTGATGCTGGACAAAGGGTAGAACAATGCCCTGGTCCCTAGATCTCAAATGAAAGCTACAACCTAATTCTAACCTAAGAATATAGGGAGGGGTGGGTGAGGGGAGGGGAGAAGGGCAGATGGGTGGTGGGAGGGTGACTGGAAACATCATATATATGGTCTGTCTTACAGGGGTACAAGTGAACTTTTCTAAAACTAGAGTATAAATGTTTTAACACAATAACTAAGTAAATGACGCAAAGTCTATGTCAACCAGTTTGATGAAAATATTTCAAATTGTGTATGAAAACACTACACCGTACCCCATGTTTGCATTAATGTATACAGCTATCATTTAATAATAAAAAATGAAAAAAATGCCCTGGTCCCTCTGCACCTTTGTCAGGATGTTATCCCCAAACCCCACATGGGGAAAATCTTAGATGGAGGCATTCTCTGAGCATGTGAAGGAGCAGCCAATTTCTCATGGGTCTTAGTGACCCATCAGGACAGTGGCTTTGTGGCTTTGTCTTTTTAGAAAATTGACAAATAATATATATATATATATATATATATAAATTTCTGAGGTGAAATGTGATGTTTCCATATATGTACACATTGTTGAATGATTAAATCAAGCTAATTAACATATCCCAAACCTCACAAACTTGGTTTCTGTGCAGATCTCCTAATGTCATTCCCCAGTTGGTCATTGCAATTTTGTACACCTTGACAAACATCTCTTCATTCTTCCCCCTCGGCCTCTAGTCAGTACCAAAGTAGGGTTTAGGAAGCTAAGGCACAAGAGCCAGAGGGCTGGATTATTACACCCATGTACCTGGCACTTCACAACAATCCAGCTACCTTTGCCTGTTTTCTTAGCTTCTTCAATCGTAGTTTGTAAGTGTAACCATTTTGATCATGCTGGGTTTTTCAGAATTGTACTTGGAGGACTAAGAGTTCATCTTCCCCAGGCAGTGTTAGTTGCAAGATTCCAGGCTGGGTAGGACAACATGATGAACTGTTCCATATTCACACAGGGCTGCTCCACCTTCCACCCTCAAAAGAATTGTTTATATAGATGGATTGGTTTTACCATTAGAGTGCCATTATTAGGGGCAATACCCACAGTGCAAAGCAAAGAATAACTCCCTTCTGACTAGGGGGAATGAGAAGTAAAGCATGGAAGGCTTCCGAGAGGACAGGGCATTTGAGCTAGGCCTGGTCAAATTGGGTGAGCAACATTTCTAAGATCAAAAATGACAGGAAACAGAGGTATAGTATGTGCAAAGGCTTGAGGACTAGATCTGGGCATTGAGGGGTGGGCGTTGTTATCTGAGGGATAATATCAGAGACTCTGCCTAGGTAAGGGCAGAGCTTCCGCTTGTAAACCTGCAGTGGCCAGCTGGTTACATGTCAATCACTTCAGAGCGTCTTATGACGTTGCTGGTAGGTGGGGCCTCACACTGGATGCCAAGGAAAACTTGCCACGTGACCTGCAGTTACACTCTGGACAGTGTGGTGCAGCTTCTGTGGATGGTTTCCCTGGGCAATACGGGAATATGGCACTTCTCGGCTTCCACAGCCCGAAAACCATAAGTTTACTTGGTTTTAATTCTCAATTAGTGCTTTATGTTCTCATTTTGATAGAATACAGTACGGTATGAATATGGTGTATTATGACACATTTAACAGATGTGTCTGGGAGGCTGAGGCGAGAGACTTGCCTAAGCCTAAGAGTTAGAAGTTTCTGTGGGCTGTGACGCCACGATGCTCTACCAAGGGCGACATAGACTCTGTATCAAAAAAAAAAAAAAAGAAAGAAAACACAAAAAACAAATGTGTCCAGTGAGCTAGTGGGTCGCCAGTGACAGGGAAGCTCCCTAGTCATGTTCGGCCCAGTATTGTGGTTGATAAGAACATGATGCGTTTTATAACTGTGTGCGTGGATATGTTGATCTTGGACTGCCCACCCCTTTATTCTTTTTCTTTTTCTTTTCTGTTCTTTTTTTTTTTTTTTTTGAGACAGAGCCTCAAGCTGTCCCCCTGGGTAGAGTGCTGTGGCGCCACAGCTCACAGCAACCTCCAACTCCTGGGCTCAAGTGATTCTCCTCCTTTCACCTCCCTAGTAGCTGGGATTACAGGCACCCGCCCCAATGCCCAGATATTTTTTGGTTGCAGCCGTCATTGTTGTTTGGCGGCCGGGCTGGATTCAAACCTGCCAGCTCAGGTGTATGTGGTTGGCGCCTCAGACACTTGAGCCACAGGGTGCCGAGCCAACACCCCTTTATTCTTAATCTAACGTTTTCTGGTGTATTGAATGGAAAAGTGAGGAAATGGCTGATGGGATTTGATGAGCCGGTGACTGTCCAGCCCTTCAGTGTTGACCTCATGAGACCTGATTTTGCCTTTATTTTTTCAGTCATTGGTAGTATTGTCACTACTTAATTGTTTATTCTTTATACTTCTCCCTGTTTATCCATTTTGTTTTTATATTTCTCTTCCTCTGGAGGGGAGAAAGAGGACAGTTACTCCCTGATAGATCCACTGAGGGGATATATGACACAACTGTCTTTGAGGATAGTTTTATGTTGCTTTTAACCTATGTTTAATATAATTTCATTAGTTAATGCTCAGAATGAATCTTCCTCATATGTTGCCTTCAATAGAAAAAAAAAATTACATCGTTTGTACATGAAGTAAGGCCCTGGTCTTGAAGCTAGTGATCTGACCCCTGGGAATCACCTTGTTATGATCCTTCACCTCCGTTTTGTGCTTTTATAAAATGTAATGTAAATGTAATCTCGTGGTGGTCAGCTGAAGCAGGTGTTGGTGATTAGGCTTTCAGGATATGGAAAACAGCGGTTCAGCAAGAGCCTATACCTTTGAGACCCTGAGGGGAACGAAACCCCCAGGATAGTATTGCTTAACTTTTCTAACCAGTACAATGCTTTGGGGTTCATTATGAATGTACAGTATTTTTATTGTGTTTAATTTTTATTTGGTGTTGTAAATATATTTTTGAAATCAAGGTATTTCCAATGTGCCCATTCTGAAGCCAATGGTCTGGGTGGGCACTTGACGTTTTAAATCCCAGTGGCTACACATCAGCAGCTCTTTTGTTCAGCCAACATAGGGCCCAGATTGGCATTTATTTTGACATGTTCATCCTCACTGCATTCAGTGAAGTTTTGGTCCCCGGGATCGTCATCAGGGGCTTTGAAAGGTTTTATTTTCAGAGCAAGGAAATTAACGTCCAACTGAGCATCTTTTGTTTTCTATTATAAGTTCTTCTTTGACATAATTAAAAATATTCAAGTGTTAATCTGGCTCCATAATTGTACTTCATGCGTTTACTTTTTTTGTATTCTCTGTTGGTGGCTTCCTAAATGAACTTTAAAGCAAACGTTTGGGGGAAAGGGTGATTGGTCCCTGCAGAACTTACTCAGTGGGCTTCGTTCCTGACATTTTCTGACCGTGAACACTCACTGTCCTTGGCCGCCCTTACACAGGGAGGGGTTTTACTTTACAGCAGACTTCAGTGTTTGGTGTCACTGTGTTCAATTGCATGTGTTCCTGGCCCTTTTCATCAGTTTGAATAAAAAGGTTTTTTGTTATTTTCAAAGTACACTTGAGGTATATCATGTTTTCATTGACTTTGTGCCTCCTGCTTTATGGCAGCTCTGACCTCTAGTTCCGGGCTAGCCTGAACTCTCACTTTGTTATACCATCAAATTATTTTGCTATCACTGTATTGGTGAAGGTTTTAGCTTTCTTATATGTCATTTCGTAGATGTACCCCACTGAAGAAAGTCTGGTGGCACTTTCATTGTGAAACCACAGGAATTTACTGACCCAGTGCTTGTTTTCCGGCAGTGAATGCCGAGAAGTACTGGTCACCTGTCATCGCTACACATTGCTCGGCATTTCATTTTCCAAAAGAACTGCCTGCTCAATGTCACGTTATTCAGTCCACTCCTGTCTCCAGTGGTTTGCATACATTTTCTTTGAAATTTTTGGGAAATTTACCATTGATAAATAAAGATATTCACGGTCAAATTGAGTGTCTTCAGTTATCTAGGAGTGAATGACATTTGTAGGACATGTGGCTCCATTTTATCTTTGAAGCACAATTGTATATTTAATATGATTTTTTCCTTAAAATGTAGGGTTTCTCAACATTTCCAAGTGTTCTTCCATGGGAAAATAATGACTTTAGAGTTTTCCATGCATGTAAGTGAAGAGGGTTGGGGTCATGGGAGAGTTTGGGCAGGACAAGAATTATCTGAACCAGGCTACTCCTATTGACCTGCTCCAGGATGACCTATGGGTTCCTGTAAAAGGGACATTGGGGCCTCTGTAAAGTACTGCCATCTGGTCTTATGGTACAGTTCATGCCTGCTTTGCTTCACATTGTCTGTCACTCATTTGGCCTACCTGGCACGGGCTGCATAATTGTGTACTGAGTCCACACTGGTATTTTCAGGAGCTCTTCTAAAAATAAGAGTAGTAAGACCTCTGCCCCAGTCACCTACCTTATAATTTTCCACATGTGTACACCAATTGGTGCTATATTGCCACCTCTTCTCCTTTCAGATGTGTAGTCACCAACTCTTCCAGGAACTGTGGTGGGAAAGTCCAGGACTGGTCAGCATGTGACCCTGTAATGTGACTGGTGTGGAACTGGAACTAAAGGTCGAGAATAGCAAGACAGGTAAGAGCAGCTTTGTCCTGTGTGAGGTGACAGGTGGTGGGCAGAGGGCAGCACCCATGTCCTGTCAGTTGTACCCTCATTTAGGAAGGTGTGGAAACTCCATTCCAGTCTCTAAGCTGGGAACTACCAGGAATGTGAAGGTCTGTCCATGGCCAGCGCTAATGAACTTAGTGATATAGACTCTGCTAGGGACTGAAATCTTTCCCAGGCACCAGTAGTGTTCCTCTGTTCACTGGGCGTGCCCTTTCAAAGACAAATTGAACCTATTGGAATATTACCATTCCCAAAAACACTCATTCTCCCATTTGACCTTCAGGGATTTGATCTTTT